>JBBPBX010008092.1:53106-63437 GCA_038048925.1 Garcialebias charrua
TATTAAACTGAAAAAGAGAGAACTCGTTTAATTGATGGTAAGTTTGTGTCAGATAAAATCTACTCAAATCTTTCATCTGGAATATTGTACAGTCAGCAAAACTGACCGGTGCGATATCCCTACAACAGTAACACAATCTGTGCTGAAGGTTGAACCCAGATGCAAACAGACATGGGAGAACAATAAAGAGAACAAATTTATTAACAAAAAATGCAAAACAAAAAAAGCTAACAAAGCGGCAAAACTTAAATAAAGAACAGTCGTACGGGGAGACAAAGGAAATGGAGCATGTAGGATTGGAAGCACAATCCACGGACAAGGAGGAAACACAGAGACGCTGAACTTAAAGAGACACTAACAAGACACCATGAGGAACACCTGGGGAGAGACGACGATGAACAGGTGAGAGAGGCAGGACAGCGGTGAAACTGGAAACAGGAAAAACAGATTGAGAAACTAAATAAAAAGAACAAGAAGACACAAAACCATCAGACATGACAAGATGTCTCATTTCTGGGCCCTTTTCTGTCAGCTGGTTCTAGAACCATTTCTTACATGTAAAGATCTTATCTAGGACATTCTGGAACATGGTGAGGCACCCCACAAATATTAACTTATTATATTATAATTTAACAGAGAGGCCAAAGTGGAGTTACAACCTTTTACATGTATCACGTCTTGGATAATATATTATGTTATCTAAGGTTGATTACTTGTCTTGATTTGGGTTAACTCCAAAAGTTAATCAGTAGATGTTCACCCTCTTGGAGGAAAGATAAAATAAACACGTTAAGATAGAAATAATTACAAATACAAAATATTCATTTGTATTCTTTAGTAATTGTTCATGTGATGAAATGAGATCACTTTGTCCTCCAGTCTCAGCCTATAGCAGCATAACTAAGGGATAAGTCAGGAAGCCCAAACTGACTCTAACTATAGGATTTATCAAAAAGGAAAGTGTTAATCCCAGTCTTCAAACTGGACAATGTGTCAGTCTCATGGACAGACACTGGAAGTTGGTTCCACAAGAGAGGAGCCTGACAACTGAAAGATCTTCCTCCCATTCTGCTGCTGGAAACTCTAGGAACCACAAGTAAACCTGCAGTCTGAGAGTGAAGTGCTCTGTTAGGAAAATATGGAACAATAATATCTGTAGCTGGTAGAAGCAGATGGCTGCTTGTCCTGAGTCTGGTTCTGCTGGAGGTTTCTTCCTGTTATGAGGGAGTTTTTCCTTTCCACTGTCTCCTTTATTTATTCATTTATTTTATTCTTTATTCATTTCAAATTTAAAAGGACACACAAAAAACTATTTACAATTCCACGTAAATAAAAAAATCAAACATTACATGAAATGAAAGGAAACAGAAGAAGATAAAAGCTTATTATGTCTGCCCCTTTTTTAACAAAAGTAATTCAAACAATAAATTCAATCCACAAAAAATATTACACAATAAATAACTCCTCATACTTTACCATTCACAAATTTTGAAACAAACCAATTTATATTTTTTCCTGAAACCTAATTTTAGTTATTTTTTTAAACAAAGTCGTTGTTTTTGCAAACCATTCCATAGACCTATTCCATAAATTATAGTAGACCTACTCTTTAAACTAGTTCTATGTTGTGGCATAACAACAATATATGTACCCTTAAGATTGTAAGTACTCTGTCTTTTTACAAAAAGCGTTTGGATATTTGAGGGTAATGTGAAGTTCTGCACCTTGTACAATATTAAGAGTATATTGTAGTCAACCAGATCATAAAGGAGGAGTCTCCAGGCTCGAACCAGCAGACTGAGAGACAGCTCTGTTCATCAGGCAGTCAGGATGCTAAACACTCTGCCTGCTCTGCCCCCCTCCCATTTGAACTGCCTTAACACTAAAACTTTCTCACACATTACCACTCAACACAAAGATTTTAACACTGGACTCTGTGTCATCAAACGGGTTATTCACTAAACTCTCGGTCATGTGCTCATACAGTTTGCACTACTTCTCATACTTGCACTAATGTTTGTATTACATCACTGCCTATAGTCATAATACTGTTTACATTCTCTGTTTACATTTATTAATACTGTTTACTTTTATTACTACTGCTTACATTTAATTACTACTGTTTACATTTACACTACTCTAATATCTACACCACTGCTGATACATATACAGTGTGCTCTGAACGGTCTTATTTAGGGATGCCCAATGTGCCTTACTGCATATGCCACTTTTTGCCTCTATAACAACATCAACTACTACCTCATACATATACTGTGTACATTAACTCATACGCTGCTTTGCCACTTTGCAAATGTCAATGCTAGAAACCTTTAGTTTATTTTAGTTATACTTTTTATACTCTTTTTTATACTAGTATGCAAAAACTCAGGACAGTATTATGTTCATTAAATGTTTAATGTTTTAGTTTTAGTTTTAGAGTTGGTGTAAATTTTCATACTCTTATACCACTATGCAAAAACTCAGGACAGTGTTAGTTTTACTATTTTATGCTTATGTCTATTATTATATGTTTCAGTGTTTCAATGTTTAGATGTTTACTGTTGCACCGAGGGACTGAGAGAAACGCAATTTCGGTCCTGTGTATGTCCTGTACAGTACATATTGCAGATCTGACAATAAAGTTGACTTTGACTTTGAAAAAAAATAAAATAAATTTCAATAATTTTAATTTGCAGAATAAAACATTTGATGGATGGTAATAATGCTTTCTAGTGATGATCCTTATGGCTCTTTTCTGTAAAATAAAAATGGGCTTAGTTACAGTTTTGCACGCTGTACCCTAAACCTCAACACAATAAATTAAATGCAGGATTATTATTGCATTGTACAACAAATATATTGCTTTATCATTTAATAGATCTTTAACTCCATACAACACTGCAATAGATCTTGATATTTTAGTTTTTACAGAATTTATGTGTTGTTTCCATGACAACTTTTCATAAATAATTACACCCAAAAACTTCACTTCCCTTACCCTACATATCTCAGAGCCATCAATCTTAAAAGGAACATCAACAGTTATCTTTTTCTTACTAAAAATCATATAATTAGTTTTGTCTAGGTTCAATGATAACTTATTTAATTTAAACCAATGTTGTATTTTAACAAATAAGGGACGTGCAGAGGGGGGGGGCTATGGGGGCTTGAGCACCTGCCCCTTTTGCTCCTTGCCCCCAAGTGCCCTTTTGGTCAAAAAAAAAAAAATTTTTTTTTTTTTTTTATTTTTTTAATTTCCTATTCCTAAGCCCTCTTCTGACACATAATAACATACTAAAATTATTTATTTTATTTTATTATTATTATTTTTGTATTTTGCAAGAAAAACAACATAATAAGCCCTCCGGTCACGTACCAACACTACATTCCCCACAATGCAACAGTAGTAGTAGGGGTGGGGCCAATCCGATCTGGAGTTGTGTCTCATGAACCCAGAGTAATAAGACCTGCCTCACATTCACATTAGGGTCAGTGGGGGGAGCTGGCCCCCTTGGGGGCATTGCCATTGGGGGGGCATGGCCCCACCCCTACTACTACTATTCAGCAAATCCCTTTCAGTTTGCAGCCAGCTACAGCGTGTGGACTGAGTGAGTAGCACTTTAGCTAACAGCTAGCCAACTTTTCATAGTAACATGTCCGCTGTGTGGAAGTATTTTACACTAAACACCACAAGACAGCAACGTGCAATGTCTGCAGAGCCATAGCGCCACATTAAACTGCGGTCAAGTTAGTTTTATGTTGGACATTCGAGCTCCGGGGCCTTAGCGGGACGCCACTCTCACTGAACCGAAACAGGGAGACCGACCGCAGACAGCTGCGTCCAGTCCGACCCGCTGTCTGACTGTCTCATAGGAAGGACAGGCAGAGAGCGACTGACCGAAATCAGAGCGCCCGCCCCGGATTGAACAATAAAAACACACCGCTGAAGCCACGGAGCTCAAATGTTCACCGAGAAGTTGCTAAACTTCATCATAATTAATGACCAACAGCTATCAGCTGTAGAAAAATGAAGGATTTCGCAGCTTGATACTTGCAGCCAACAGTAAACAATCATAAAAAAGCATATTACTTAAAAATCATAAGAAAACTATGTTAAAAAACGAAACATAAACATTTACATTATAAAACAATGTAAAATACTAAAAGCAGGAACATGTCTGTCTGTGTTGGTTTATGCCAAGAACTTAACAGATGTAAAGCTATTTAATATTTTATTTAATCCATTTATTCATTAATTTAAAAGAGACAAAATAAAACAAATTAATAAAAAAGAAAACATTGAATGAAAAGAGTGCAAAAAGAAGAAGAAAAAAAAATCTTATATCACCCCCTTAAAATAAACATTGAACCAGTCCGGCCCTTCGCTTGTATCAAATTTGTTTTTTTGGCCCTCCATGTATTTGACTTTGACACCCCTGGCTTATGCAATAAGGAGCACATCGCCCATCCAAAACCTATCATCTCTCCATAATGGATATATGTCCAATCTTCTAACTTCCTTTGCTGCATAATGTACATTGCATTTATTCTAGCGTTAGGTAAATACAGTAGCTAATTTTTCTCTCGTGAACTTAAAAAGTTATTTGCAAAACATAAACTTTTATTTGCACACATCAGAAATCTTTTGTTGCGATTTTAGGCTCTGCCCACAACGTCATGTGAGAATTGCAAGCAAACCTTTGAATGACAAACAAAACTTAGATTAGCAAGCAAAGATTTCTGACATGCGCAAATAAGTTTGTTTTGCAAATAATTAGCAACATAATTGCAAAAAATGTCAATGACCTCACTGAGGTCATTGACATTTTTCGAGACATGACCAACAGAAAAGAAAACTGCTGCTACACAGTTGTTTTAAGAAGGGGCAGATATGATAAGATTTTTTTTCTTCTTCTGCTACCTTTAATTTTATATCTGTTTTTTTTTCTTTCATGTGTTTGTAAATTGTCTTTGTGTTTTAAATCTGAAATGAATAAAAATAAATAAATAAATAAGAAGAGAACAAAAATAGCAAAAATGCTTAAAAGTTGGAAGTTTGTTTTTAAACAGTTCACCATGATGGAAAAGAAGATTTTGGATCTTAGATTCAGTTTGGGGAAAAAAAGAAAGTCAAGAGACCGAAATAAATAAGAGACATTGGCCTCCACTCAACACAGAGAAGATGAGACAATGAGGAAAAAAGAGAAACTGACAAGAAAAAAAGAAGAGGAAAGATTGAAGAAAATGTATATAGGTACTTACAAATACACTAAGACACAAATAGAGATATATGTATACATTTTGGTGGTCAGTTAGTCTCAGTAGGCTTTTCTCATGGTGACATGCATTAACAATTCAATTTTTGCTTTTGTTTAGTTTTCTTCTGCAGTTCCACATTAAAGTTTGATGCAGCTCTGCTTTTCTGAATGGACCATCTTCATCTCCACTGCAAGTGTAGCAAACCAGGCAGCTCTTTCTTTTATAGATTACAGTACACTAAAAAGTTGCATTGTGGCCTTGTTTACATTTTTTATAGTGTAATTCTGTAAAGACAAAATATATCTGGTGGTGTAGCTCTGATTTACATATCTTGCTAAATCGCAGGTTTGAATATTGCAATACTTTCCTATAACAAAGTAGACCTGCAGAAAGAAATTACTAATAAAATATTTTACATATGGATAGTTGTATGTTCTATGTAGAGGTTTTCCTAAGCTTATAGTATATCTCACAATTTTGTAATTTATCATTGTTTATTTAACGCTGAAAGCTATGTAACTTTGTTAATATTCTGTCCTAAAATGCGGTTAGATGTGCCCCTTTTTTTTTTTTGAGCACCTGCCCCTTAAAGCCTCGGATATAGTTGACGCGTCGCATAGGGCGCGCGGCCAAAGTGACGCAAACGCGACGTCCCCGCCCCCGCGCTTTGGCCAGCGCGTTGGTTTCGCGCGTGGTCGTGCACCTCCCAAATTTTGAAGCTCCGCAAGCCTAGCGCGCGCGCCGAATTGATTGACAGGTCGGGTAGGGACCTCCCCGACAGCCTTCACGCCAGAATCTGCAACTGTCTGCGCCGCTGTGGTCGTGGAAACGGCGTCGCGACGCATGGAGGAATGTTTTTTATGTGATTCAAATGTTTTAAATTCCCCGAGCGAGCGGAAAGCCATTTGTTTTTGTTGTGTGATTTCAAACAGTTCTTCTTCTACGGTAGATTTCTTCTTCTACACCCTTTCTTGCAACATATGCACAGGTTTTAGAGGGTACTGCCGCCTGCTGGTCAGTAAAAGAACAGCACTTTGCCATGCGCTGCCGTGCCACACTATAAACGCATGCACAGTGCGCGCGCAGCACGCGCGCTCCAGCTTGCGGACCAAAGCGCGACTATATCCGAGGCTTTAGTGGTCTCTGCACGTCCCTGAGTACTTTGATTTGCAAGACATGCTTTGATTGAATGAAAACAACCTGGCTGTGATTGGCTGGTGATGTGCTTCATTTACATATAACTTGGGTTGAACATGCAGAGACAGAGCCACGAGCAAGCAGAGGGAGATGAGCAAGCGTGTGTGTGATTTGAATGCACATGCTTCAAATTATTGTTCATTTATATTGATATCTGCTGTTAAATCAGTGTTACTCAAGCTGGTGGCACAAATGTAACGACATATTTCACCAGCATTTAATCAATGAAAGAAAATGTTTACCAAGATATTCATATATACATATAACTTATCCCTGTACTATTCACCACACTTAACAACAGATGAGTCAGAATCAGCAGCAGCCCAAACTCCCAATAGCAGTGGAACTCCTCCTCCCTGTCCCTGTGAAAAAGGTGAGCAACACTGTTCATTGACATGTAAGGTAACTGCAGAGCATACATGGCAACCCCTTGGGACATTTACCTGTATAGTGACTGTCAAAAATCTGTAATTGTAATTTTCACCAACAACTCTGTATTGGGGGTGGGGGGCTGTCTGCGGTGGAGATACAGCACAAACCAGGCAGAAAGGAGGTCGGGGAGAGAACTTATTTCTAATGGCAGAACGATTTGTAGAACGATTGGAGCACTATCATCACAAAATATGCACATATCACAGTTACTTCATTAGACAATAATATTAACAATGACATATAAAGACAGACTGGGTGTAGAGTTGAAGAATGTGTTCATTTAACTTTATTGGGTTGTTTTACATTTGAAACTGAGTTTTTTTTAAAGAAAATTTGTAAAACTGAAAAAAATCTGTGAGGTTGTTTTCTACACCTGTATACCTGCAAAATTAGGAGAAATCCATTTAAATTATGGACAATTTGACATGTATGGCAGAGTCTCTGGGAATTTTCCTCTCTCTTGCGCTTTCTACCATTACACAACAAAACTGAAATACAGTATTTTCTGGTGTATAGGTCGCACCTGTGTATAGGTCGCATTGCCCAATTATCACCAATAGATTGGAAAAATCCCTAGATAGGTCGCACTGGTGTATAGGTCGCACCTACGTTTAGCTCTGCTGCAAATGTCTGCCACAGGAGCGCACAGCAAGGCTTTTAAGAAGATTAACACTTAAAAACAATTATTTGTTTGATAAAAATTATAGCAAATATATGTCTGAGCTGAACTTTTCCTTAATAAATGAACATAATTGTGAAATGAGCTGGATTTAAAAATGTGTTTCACCGAAAGTGATAACAAGCCATACATAGGTCGCACCTGAGTATAGGTCGCAGACCTTGAAAAAAACCATAAAAAGGTGCAACCTATACACCGGAAAATACGGTACTTATTGCAGGGGGGCCCAATTGGATTTTTTTTTCATGGGGCCCAATATTCCTGGCGGCCCCCCTGACATAGACCTGTAAACCATTAATCATTTAACATAGACCTGTCCAAGTGTACTGCTAGAAATTATGTGGGATATTGATGAACTCTGTTAATTTCAAAGTCATTAAATAAAAGGTCATGGTCACAGTTTTAACCACTTCTTATTTTACCTTCTTGTGGCCAATTTCCAACTTATTCTGTTGGGTTAGGTATATGATATGGGTTATATTTCTTTGCTTTTTGCAACTTTTCTAGTGGTTTAAACTTTTTCTGTGTTCAACTTTTTGCTAACTATTAATATCTGTTGCTATTTTAACCACATTTCTGCCTTTTTCAGCTATTTTGCCACATTTTTACAAAAATTCTTTTGATTTTCAGCTTGACTATCAGTGTGATGGACCGAGCAGTCAAAGGATAAAGCCAGGCACAGGTTTAAATTTAAAAATAGTTGTTTTTATTTAACCCAAACAAAACTTGGGGTAAATAAGAAAAAATGACAAAACTGGGCCCATAAAAGAGGTCAAAGTAACAGACTTCAACTCAGACTAACTCAAACAAACGGACCTCCTGAACTGAGACAAAGGGAAAACTTAAATACTGGCAGATCAGGCCACCTACAAGACACAAAGGGGAGAACACACAAAAACCTAACTAACACTAACATAGAAAAATCCTATTCCCCCCTCTGGATGATGAGTAGTGGTATGAACCAATTTGCAGTCTCAGCAGGCTTTGCTCCACCCCTTCTCCACCTGACTGTTCTCCTGAAGGATTGGAGCAGCCAGCACTATTAACTCAAAAACAAACAAAGGTTAAATTAAGCAAAACACAACAATGTAAACTAAAATGTGTGCACTTATTTCTAGAATACAGTGTGATGTGTTGCCTTCTAAACAAAACCAGTTATTCTGTAAATTAAATCCTAGACTTAAAGAAACCAAAATACAAGTGTGGTGAACCTTTTGTGTGGTGAGTGTAAATGTTACCACATTTGTAACTGCCGCCATCACTCACTCCCCCCCTTCAGGTCTCTCGCTGGGACAACGAGAGAGATAGTCTGCGACACAGTTGTCCTTGCCGGGGATATGGTGGATGGTGAATCGAAATGGCTGGATTGCAAGGTACCATCGTGTAATCCTTCCATTTGTATCTTTCATCTTCTCCATCCATTGCAAAGCTTTATGGTCGGTTTCTAAGGTGAACTCTCTTCCCAGAAGGTAGTACTTGAAGGAATCCAGGGCCCTTTACATGCTACCTTTAGGTCAAATTATTAATCAGTTCAACATTTCTTTTCACTGTTATGCCGACGATACACAGCTTTACATCAGGACTGGAGCATCATCATCATCCCCATTGTCATCTCCATCTTCACTCACTGCCCTCTCTACCTGCCTGGAGGAAATTAGGGCATGGATGAATCAGAACTTTCTTCAATTAAACTGCTCCAAGACTGAGGCCATACTGATTGGCACCCCTCACCAGGTACAAACATCAACTATAACAACAATTTCCTTTTCTGGACAAGACATCCCCCTCTCCACCTCTGTTACAAATCTTGGAATAAAAATGGACTCTCATCTTACATTCGAAAATCACATTAAGTTTCTGTTTAAAACCTGCTTCTTCCATCTTCGAAACATCTCCAGACTTCGCCCATCCCTAACTTTTTCTGATGCTGAGAAGCTCATCCATGCTTTTGTCTCCTCCAGGCTCGACTACTGCAACTCCCTGTTTATTGGAATCCCTGGCAAAAACCTTCAGAAACTTCAATATATTTAAAACAGTGCAGCAAGGATTTTGTTGAGAGTTCGTAAATTTGAACATATTACGCCCATTCTCCAGAACCTCCATTGGTTTCCTGTCGCCTACAAAATTCAGTACAAAACTGTTCTCATTACACATCAATGCTTACACGGAACTTCACCAGATTATCTAAAGGACATTCTTGTTAAATATTCATCTACCCGGTCTCTACGGTCACAGAACAGTAATCTCCTTCACATTCTGAGAACCAATTTGAGGACCATGGGAGACCGGGCTTTCAGTGTGGCTTCCCCCCGCCTATGGAACTCTCTTCCTGACTGCCTGAGAGCTCCACAGTCACTGGTTGACTTTAAAAGCGGCCTGAAGACCTTTCTTTAAGCAAGCCTACTCTGCCTCCTCATGATTCTATCTTTGATCTTAGATGATACTATTATTGATTTTATTTGTTTTATTTGACCTTTAATTTTGTTGCACTTTGTAGCACTTTGAGATTTTCATTAATGAAAAGTGCGTTATAAATTAAATTCATTATTATTATTATTATTATTTGCGGCGACACCTTTAATGTCTAAAATAAAACTTACTCTGCTTTGAAGTACGAAGTAAAACTTATTTCTCATCATTTTACTTTTTTCAAAATTGTAAGTGTCAGGGGAATTTAGATAGAAGTTATGGATGTTTATTAGTAACTAATGTTAAACTATGTGTGAATTAGAGAGTTGCATTGCTGCCCAAGAGAGACCGCTCT
>JBBPBX010008093.1:0-31413 GCA_038048925.1 Garcialebias charrua
GAGTGACCGGTGGTTGCAACAGCCGGTCCAGGACCGAAATAAAAAATTGTACGATCCCGTGCGGCTCCCTGAGTCACTAACACCGTAATTCGGTAGGAAGATGGACCAAACTTTAGTCCAATTCGAAAAACGGGTCAGTTTGATGTTAAAAGACTCAGAGAGCCAGAGGGAAAAGCGTCCATCAGCTCCGCCGGAACCGGAAGTCAATATTTTTCACCTGCTCATTGTGAAGTTTTAAAATGACTTCTGTCTGAATAAGGTCATCAGATGAGGTAGACATATATTAACTTGCAGCTGCATGATAAAAAACTTGCAGAATTGTTCATTTGTTTGAAGATTACTCACCCACCCTAGTTATATTGTTTACATAGTTTCAGGGACACGTTGGCTCAAATTTTTTGTGCTTCATCTTCTGACTCTCATCATATTCTATCAAGTGGAAACCTCAGATGAAAGCAGTTAGATGTTCCCACCGCTAGTTAGAACGACTGTGTGTCATGTTTTGAAGCATAAAGAGACCAAGTAGGACCTCACTGCAGCAGAAACCTGTAGTTTTAACAGACCTTAGAAAGCCAAAACACTTCCACACTGACGAATTAGTCTTTCCTCTCTAATCAGTGATGTCATCGCTTTCTCTTCGCGTGTGAAACTTTGTTCAATCACATTCTGACGGACATGGGCACTCGTTTGAAGTGAAAACTACGCTCGTCGAAGGTTAGCCTAGCCTGCTACCGCCTGCTGGAAGCTGCGAGATCTACGTCACCACGCACTTACGTATTTGTGTCACAGCTTTTTCTGTCCGGGCGCTTCAAGCCGAACAGGAAAAGCGTCAGTGAAAGGCTGTAAAATCCTATCGAAATAATCGTTAAATAAAAACTTAGCCCCTGTATCAACTTATTCCTTGAATTTTCAATAATCAGATTAATGTTTTCAGAGCCTCTCTCTATTTGATTCTTTATTACGTATTTGTGTCACAGCTTTTTCTGTCCGGGCGCTTCAAGCCGAACAGGAAAAGCGTCAGTGAAATGCTGTAAAATCCTATCGAAATAATCGTTAAATAAAAACTTAGCCCCTGTATCAACTTTTTCCTTGAATTTTCAATAATCAGATTAATGTTTTCAGAGCCTCTCTCTATTTGATTCTTTATTATTAATCCCAAGGGAGACTGCGTGCTCGCTAGCTAGCACGCTAGTTAGCAGACTCATGGCGTCTACTGCAGCCAGAAATAAACTTTATTTACGCCGCAAACAGCCAGCTCTTGTTACCAGTTACGATACACAGCTCCTACAACAATTCTAAATGTACAAAAAAAATGCTCAGGACTGAATATTTAATTGACTGACCATTTCACTGTCACATAATGTTACTAAAAATCAGCAAATAGACTGATATATATATTAACCCGCTTTCCATCAGCTAAAATAAGCGCATATTAACAGTTTACTTACAGTGCAACACGTTCTTGATCTGCCGAAGTAAAGGAACAACTGTAAAGCTTTACAAAGTGAGCCTCTACTTCATGCCATTTTGCTTAAAATACACATTACAGTGCTCATTATTATCTAGTTTTGACTTAAAACATTGTTTAGAGCTTTTTTCTCAAAAATACTATACACTGTTGTTCAAAATTTTATTGTACATTCCAAAGATTGTCTTACCTCTGACAAAATGGATGGTCCAGTCCACTTCTGAAGCATGTGTGTGCACATGGCAGAATGTGCAGCCAAGATGGCGGAAGTGTAGAGTAATTAAAATCAAAGTGCTTTAATTAGTAAAATCTATTAGATTTAAAAATCTTCATATTTTTCTATTAAAATATGCTAAAGATATCGTTGCTTATTTTACCGTAAAAAAATATAAGTAAATTTAAATTACTTAACATCTCAAAAATGTTGAATTTTGCTTACACTGAATTAAAACCATGCATATGCATTTTTACTGAGTAACAGTTACTATCAGTGGCCTATTAGATACTACTTAACCCCAATCACACTTTTTTCAGTGTGAATGGATGGTGTTGAAGCAGACCATCTCTCCACCTTGTTGGTCATCAGAATGAATGGATGGTGTTGAAGCAGACCACATCTCCACCTTGTTGTTCATCAGAATGAATGGATGGTGTTGAAGCAGACCACCTCTCCACCTTGTTGGTCATCAGAGTGAATGGGTGGTGTTGAAGCAGACCACCTCTCCACCTTGTTGGTCATCAGAGTGAATGGTGGTGTTGAAGCAGACCACCTCTCCACCTTGTTGGTCATCAGAGTGAATGGATGGTGTTGAAGCAGACCACCTCTCCACCTTGTTGGTCATCAGAGTGAATGGATGGTGTTGAAGCAGACCACCTCTCCACCTTGTTGGTCATCAGAGTGAATGGATGGTGTTGAAGCAGACCACCTCTCCACCTTGTTGTTCATCAGAATGAATGGATGGTGTTGAAGCAGACCACCTCTCCACCTTGTTGTTCATCAGAATGAATGGATGGTGTTGAAGCAGACCACCTCTCCACCTTGTTGGTCATCAGAGTGAATGGATGGTGTTGAAGCAGACCACCTCTCCACCTTGTTGTTCATCAGAATGAATGGATGGTGTTGAAGCAGACCACCTCTCCACCTTGTTGGTCATCAGAGTGAATGGATGGTGTTGAAGCAGACCACCTCTCCACCTTGTTGGTCATCAGAATGAATGGATGGTGTTGAAGCAGACCACCTCTCCACCTTGTTGGTCATCAGAATGAATGGATGGTGTTGAAGCAGACCACCTCTCCACCTTGTTGGTCATCAGAGTGAATGGATGGTGTTGAAGCAGACCACCTCTCCACCTTGTTGTTCATCAGAATGAATGGATGGTGTTGAAGCAGACCACCTCTCCACCTTGTTGGTCATCAGAGTGAATGGATGGTGTTGAAGCAGACCACCTCTCCACCTTGTTGGTCATCAGAATGAATGGATGGTGTTGAAGCAGACCACCTCTCCACCTTGTTGGTCATCAGAGTGAATGGATGGTGTTGAAGCAGACCACCTCTCCACCTTGTTGGTCATCAGAGTGAATGGATGGTGTTGAAGCAGACCACCTCTCCACCTTGTTGTTCATCAGAATGAATGGATGGTGTTGAAGCAGACCACCTCTCCACCTTGTTGGTCATCAGAGTGAATGGATGGTGTTGAAGCAGACCACCTCTCCACCTTGTTGGTCATCAGAGTGAATGGATGGTGTTGAAGCAGACCACCTCTCCACCTTGTTGTTCATCAGAATGAATGGATGGTGTTGAAGCAGACCACCTCTCCACCTTGTTGGTCATCAGAATGAATGGATGGTGTTGAAGCAGACCACCTCTCCACCTTGTTGTTCATCAGAATGAATGGATGGTGTTGAAGCAGACCACCTCTCCACCTTGTTGTTCATCAGAATGAATGGATGGTGTTGAAGCAGACCACCTCTCCACCTTGTTGTTCATCAGAATGAATGGATGGTGTTGAAGCAGACCACCTCTCCACCTTGTTGTTCATCAGAATGAATGGATGGTGTTGAAGCAGACCACCTCTCCACCTTGTTGGTCATCAGAGTGAATGGATGGTGTTGAAGCAGACCACCTCTCCACCTTGTTGTTCATCAGAATGAATGGATGGTGTTGAAGCAGACCACCTCTCCACCTTGTTGGTCATCAGAGTGAATGGATGGTGTTGAAGCAGACCACCTCTCCACCTTGTTGGTCATCAGAATGAATGGATGGTGTTGAAGCAGACCACCTCTCCACCTTGTTGGTCATCAGAGTGAATGGATGGTGTTGAAGCAGACCACCTCTCCACCTTGTTGGTCATCAGAATGAATGGATGGTGTTGAAGCAGACCACCTCTCCACCTTGTTGGTCATCAGAGTGAATGGATGGTGTTGAAGCAGACCACCTCTCCACCTTGTTGGTCATCAGAATGAATGGATGGTGTTGAAGCAGACCACCTCTCCACCTTGTTGGTCATCAGAGTGAATGGGTGGTGTTGAAGCAGACCACCTCTCCACCTTGTTGGTCATCAGAGTGAATGGGTGGTGTTGAAGCAGACCACCTCTCCACCTTGTTGGTCATCAGAGTGAATGGATGGTGTTGAAGCAGACCACCTCTCCACCTTGTTGGTCATCAGAATGAATGGATGGTGTTGAAGCAGACCACCTCTCCACCTTGTTGGTCATCAGAGTGAATGGATGGTGTTGAAGCAGACCACCTCTCCACCTTGTTGGTCATCAGAGTGAATGGATGGTGTTGAAGCAGACCACCTCTCCACCTTGTTGGTCATCAGAGTGAATGGGTGGTGTTGAAGCAGACCACCTCTCCACCTTGTTGTTCATCAGAATGAATGGATGGTGTTGAAGCAGACCACCTCTCCACCTTGTTGGTCATCAGAGTGAATGGGTGGTGTTGAAGCAGACCACCTCTCCACCTTGTTGGTCATCAGAGTGAATGGGTGGTGTTGAAGCAGACCACCTCTCCACCTTGTTGGTCATCAGAGTGAATGGATGGTGTTGAAGCAGACCACCTCTCCACCTTGTTGGTCATCAGAGTGAATGGGTGGTGTTGAAGCAGACCACCTCTCCACCTTGTTGGTCATCAGAGTGAATGGGTGGTGTTGAAGCAGACCACCTCTCCACCTTGTTGGTCATCAGAGTGAATGGATGGTGTTGAAGCAGACCACCTCTCCACCTTGTTGGTCATCAGAGTGAATGGGTGGTGTTGAAGCAGACCACCTCTCCACCGTGTTGGTCATCAGAGTGAATAGGTGGTGTTGAAGCAGACCACCTCTCCACCGTGTTGGTCATCAGAGTGAATGGGTGGTGTTGAAGCAGACCACCTGTCCACCGTGTTGGTCATCAGAGTGAATAGGTGGTGTTGAAGCAGACCACCTCTCCACCTCTCCACCTTGTTGGTCAGCTGCTTCTGTACATCGACTGAATGAAAAGTTTCCTGTTAACAGAAACGTCTTCATCATGTGATGGAGCTTTTACAACAATGTGTCCATAGCTCTGGTTGCATCAGGAAAACCAGCTGATGCTGTAATTCTGTACTGCTGGTCTGTTCAGCTGCATTGTGGGTAATTTGATGTACGTGGTTGATATATGGATGGTTCCATCTACACAGCTGGCATGGCTCAGCTCAGGGTGGTCTGGCTCAGTCCTGATTGTTCTACCAGCTCCCTCTGGAATGACCCTGTTTCTGTAGGAACCCCAGAGTGGTCAGCAGCTGTATGTGCACGGGCAGCGCACGGCTCCTCGCTGTGTTGCGCTCCAAGCCCAGGTCCAGAAGGAGTGACGTTGAAGACTAAAACTCAGTCGTCCTTGTGGTCCAGAGAATCCTCT
This sequence comes from Garcialebias charrua, assembly GCA_038048925.1. Classification (NCBI taxonomy): domain Eukaryota; kingdom Metazoa; phylum Chordata; class Actinopteri; order Cyprinodontiformes; family Rivulidae; genus Garcialebias; species Garcialebias charrua. The sequence goes on from JBBPBX010008093.1 coordinate 5,344, forward strand.
CTGTCTCTACAGACTCGCTCTCTGTGTGTTCACCATTTGTTATTTCCTCTGACAAAACTAAAGGCGTTGTTGTTCAAGATGTGTCCTGCTCCACTTTGTGCAGCTTTTACATCCACTCATCTAGTTTCATACACGTGCTGTAGGAATTGTTCAACATGTGTCCAGTGGACAGCACAGTTGGTAGAGCTGCTGCCTCACAGCGAGAAGGTCGGCAGATCAAATCCCGGCTGCGGGCCTTTCTGGGTGGAGTTTGCATGTTCTCTCCGTGCATGTGTGGGTTTTCTCCAGGTACTCTAGTTTCCTCCCACAGACCAAAAACATGTATGTTAGTCTGATTGGTAACTCTAAATTGTCTCTAGGTGAGAGAGTGAATGGTTGCTTGTCTCGTTTGTCTCTATGTGTCCCTGTGATGGACTGGAGACCTGTCCAGGGTGTCCCTCGCCCCTCGCACAGTGATTGCTGGACATGAGCACCAGCGACCCCCGTGACCCAAAATGGAAGAAGCGGGTAAAAGATAATGGATGGATGGTTGTCTCGTTTGTCTCTGTGTCCCTGTGATGGACTTGGACATGTCCAGAGTGTCCCTCACTTCTCACACAATGACTGGACATGGACACCACCAGTGACCCTAAACGTAAGAAGCGGGTAAAGATGATGGATGGATGGTCCACAGTGTAGCTCCTACCCACTTGAACATCTTGCACCAAAAACATTTAGGTTTACTTGCATTACTTGTTCAGTTCCACTCCAGAAACACACTCATCTTTAAAACTACAAACATTCACTGTTCAAATCCCTCAGTGACGGGAGACATGGGCGTATACACCTCGTGTCATTTAGAAACACAAACCTGATAATGGGCCGCCTCTGAACATGGTAAAGATGATTAACGATTACTGTTGCAGATTTTCAGGGATTTGTTGGCAAGTTTAGGACAAGCGTATTTGAATGAATCTGAAGAAACTCTTGAGTTCTCTGTGAGAACAGATTCACAGCTGTTTGTTTTTGGATCCGACGCTCCTGACAGGAAGTGGTGAGTTCCTCCCCCATCAGTGAAAAGCAACCAAATGGACGGGACATTCTGCGTGTTGATGACTTTAATCTGTCATTACAGATTGATGTGTGTCTGGTGGTGGGGCTGACACATTGTTGGGTTTGATTCTGGGTACAGTCTAATCCCTGGGTGTCATCTGGTTTGGTTTTGCACATTTGTTTGAATTGTTGTGTTTTTGCCTCTGTGCTGCTGTTTGTGTTGTTCCTTCTGCTCGTTTCTTCATCACACCTCAGCTTTGGATCCAAACCAACAGTGCGACTCCTCCAAAGGTCCAAATGTTCACTGAGTTTTACAAACTTTTATTTTTGGAGCTGAAACCCTGAACAACATGAAGGCCACCGAACAGTAGAAGAGTTCCATCTTTAAAGAATAAATAAGAATAAAATAACTTAAACTTATATTATTTTAGTTCTTATTATTTCTCACTTTATTTCCATTTTCTTTTAGGTCTTCTGCTCTGAATCAATCGTGTCTGAGCCACGGTTGAAACACATTTTAATTTTCACATGTGCAGATCTAGAGAAAACAGCAGAACCATCAGAGGGTTGACGATGATCCTTCAACTCATTTAAGGAGAACTGATCACTGAACTGACCAAATAATTGAAAGATCTGATCAAAAGATTGTCTCCCCATCACAGAGGCACCTTCCTGCGCAGCCTGGCAGCTACTCAGCTGGAGAAGAAGAGGAGAAGTAAACACCTGAGCCAGTCCTTCCTGTCCTCGTCTGATGATGTCATCACCCTGAGTCCTCTGCTACCAGTAAAACAGGATGACGGCGTTACGCCTGAATGTACAGGTAATCTTCACACACGAAGCCTTTAGACACTGAATGTACCGCCTTGCTCACACACTCCTCAAAAGTGGCAAAAGTATGAAAACCTCTACGATTAGCAGTTAATTCTAAGGTGAAATGTGGGGGTGTGGGGGGGGGGTATATTTATGTGTGTGTGTCGCATCAAAATCCTAGATGGCTCGATAATTTGATGAAGCTATGCTTTCTGGTTTTTATGTTGCTTAAAACAAAAGTTACATATGTAACTACGGTCCTATGAATTCCGGATAACTGCCAGAGGGCGGTGCTGAAAGCACTGAATGTTCCCTTCATGCATGCGCTGTTCCGAGTAATAATAACAGCGAGGCTATATAGCCTAGCGTAATCCGCGACTCTGCTCCTACAGAATCTTCTTGTGGAAAGCAGTGATTCTGAGTGACAGAGAAGCTCTGGCGGTCATTTGGGATTCATAGAACCGTAGTTGCATATGTAACTTTCATTCTATTTCATCCATCCGGACCGCCAGAGGGCGGTGCTGAAAGCACTGAATGACTAATACCAACGATGTCACAAAGAATCCTGAGCACCTACCTCACTGAGGAGGCCCAGAGGACCCCTGCAGAAACCCCTGGTCCAGGGGATAAGGGGTGGCCACGTTAACCCGGTAGAATCTGGTCTGTCCCATAGATAGCCTTCACTGCTGTTTCAAGAGGTTGGCTTAGCTTCCAAGATTTACTTGCATTTCCTTTTTAATTTCAGTCCAGAAAAACATGCACCTTGTAGACTACAAACATTCTGTATTCAAATCCCTCAGCAACAGGGGACATCAGGGTACCGCTTGTAGAGTCTGCTTTAATTTAGTTATTATTTACTTTAAAATCCCTGCTCCTCCTGTTGGCTTAGAACACCAGGCCACTGTAAAGTGTGACTGGTACTGTGGTATCAGAACACCTTTTTAAGTACAAGTATGCACACCTTTGTAATTCCTATCGGAGCCTCTCACTACATATCCTCTGAATTGTAAATTATGGATCTGGTTAGCTGGTCTCTCAACACAATTGATAGAATTTTCTTGATGAGAAGACAAGGCTAAGGAGAGCCCTCATACCCTGAAGGGACACTTGCAGCTGGATACAATATGGATTTGTGGGGGCAGTGGAAGATGGTGTGTCTGTCTGTATTGTCTGTTGAGGACGTAGAAGATGCATACATAATTGGATTTATAATAACCGGATTTCTGCTTTTTAGTGTTGGCGGGTATCTGGCATATCAATTCCACCAGAGCCCAGATCTCACCCTCTGCTCATGACCCCTCAGTCTCTGTGTCCTGCTCAGCTGTTTTTGACAGCTTTGAACCTGTGACTCTGTCGTCTCTGCAGGAGGTGGGCAGTCACTTGAAGCCAACAGGTTCACCAAGTGATGCTGTTCCTCCTCGTTTACTCAAAGAGGTTTTCATCACTGTAGGTCCTTCAGTCCTTGCTCTTCTGAACAGCAGTCTGTCCTCTGGTGTGGTCCCTGAACATTTTAAACATTCATTCATTCATTCATTCATTCAACCTTTATTTATACAGGCTAGCCTCGTTGAGTCATGGGTACTCATTTACAAACATGCAGCTGTCCAGCCTCTCATTAAGAAACCCACTCTTGACCCCTCTATTCTTGCTAACTACAGGCCCATCTCCAAACTGCCATTTCTTTCAAAAATGCTCGAGAAGGTTGTGTACAACCAACTATCAGCATATTTGGAAGAACAGAACATTCTCGAGGTTTTACAGTCTGGTTTTAAAGCTCTGCACAGTACAGAATCTGCTCTTTTAAAGGTTTTTAACGACATATTTTTAGCAACGGACTCTGGTGACAGTGTTGTCCTCCTGCTTTTAGATTTATCATCTGCTTTTGACACCGTGGACCATGACATCTTACTATGTCGTTTGAAACAATGGGGGGGTGTCAGCGGTGCAGCACTGAACTGGTTTAGGTCCTACTTAGCCGACCGTACTTTCTGTGTCCGCCTTGGTGACCATGAGTCCTCCTCTGCTCCTCTTCTGTGTGGGGTTCCTCAGGGCTCAGTCTTAGGCCCCCTCCTCTTCACACTGTACCTGCTCCCTCTTGGCTCCATTCTTAGAAAATATGGGATCTCCTTTCATTGTTATGCAGATGATACGCAGATTTATGTCCCGCTTCAGAAAAAGGACTCCAACTCTCTGGCCCCTCTGTTTTCATGTCTGGAGGACATCAAAGCCTGGATGGCTGTGAACTTCTTAAAGTTTAATGAGGGGAAGACTGAGGTGATGGTTTTTGGAAGCTCCACTGACACTCTCAATGTCAATGTTGGTTCCTTGGCTCAATACATCAGACCTATTGTTACAAACCTGGGGGTCAAGATCAATGCCAGACTAAAATTAGAAAACCACATCAGGGCAGTTGTTAAAACTACCGGTAGTTTTTTCCATCTGATGCAGCTAAAGTGAAGCCAATTATTTCCAAGCAGCATTTTGAAACAGTAGTTCACGCCTTTGTGACCACTCGGCTGGACTACTGTAACACACTCTACTGTATATAGGAATCAGTGATTCGTGTATCTCTCAGCTTCAGAGGGTACAGAACGCTGCTGCACGACTTTTAACTGGCACACGAAAGTTTGACCACATTTCTCCTGTTTTAGCCTCCCTGCACTGGCTGCCCGTACATTCCAGGATTCATTTTAAAGTTCTTTTATTTGCTTTTAAAGCACAAAATGGTCTTGCCCCGCCCTATCTGTCCGAGTTGCTGCAGCCATACACACCCTCTCGATCCCTCAGGTCATGTGATCAGCTGCTCCTGAGTGTCCCAAAGACAAAACGCAAGCTCAGAGGAGACCGTGCTTTTGCTGTGGCAGCTCCTAAACTGTGGAACGACCTTCCCTTGAACATCAGACTCTTCCCTGTCTGTTTTTAAATCTCTTCTTAAAACCCATCTCTTCTCCCTGGCCTATGACACCATCTGAGATGTTGACTTTTAATAATTTTATTTGCTTGTTTTATCTGATTGTATGATTCCTCAACTTTTATTATGTGACTCTTAATTATTTTAATCATTTTTATTACCTGATTGTGATTGTTTTGTTGTGTGTACAGCACTTTGGTCCTGTAGGTGTTTAAAGCTGCAGTATGTAGCTTTTTTTATGAACATATTTCTTCACTCTGTCACTACCTCCTGACAGACTGATGTTAGCCAGGTAATCTCTGAAAAAAAATTAAAAAAATATTGTCCCCTTGCTTCTCCAGGTGGTAAATAAGCATTTCTAAAAAGAAAAGGTGACCCGCCATTTTCCAGCCAATAAAAACAGAGTTTGTAACCAGCCAATAAAAACAGAGCTTGAATTTGAATCAGCCAATAAAAACAGAGCTTGAATTTGAAATTCAACAGACCACAAGGGGGCAGAGCCACATATGGCTCTGAGGGGGAGGGATCAGAATGCTTTGCCTGTTGAAAATATTTCTAACTGCTGCAGTTCTACAGAAACTGCATACTGAACCTTTAAAGTGCTCTATAAATAAAGCTGGTATGGTATATCAACAAATTTGGAAGACAACGGCAGCGGTTCTGCCAACTGTAAGGCTGCCTTGTTTGAAGGAATGTACTGAGCAGTAAGCACTCAGACTCGGACGCTGCATGAGCTAAGCTGTAAGCTGGACACCATTTCTAAGAATCGCAGACCACTTACAGCTCCTGGGACTTACTGGCGGGAAGGAATCGACCTTGGAGAAGGCTACAAGCTCGGTCCGGCGGTGTGACCACCAAATTTGGCTGTTTGGAATCACCAGTGAGACGTACCAGCAGAACTTTGAAGGCAGACATGGAAATTCAAGCAGAGGCTGCCTGACCCAAAATAATTATCTGAATTTGGCTTCCCCACTCAGCCTTGAATTGGCCAGCTATCTCAACTCCTCCTGGTTGTTTATGTGAATGAGAAGCTCTGCTCCTACCCCCCACCCCCACCTCCCATCGCTTCCCTGGCCCCGAGGACGCCTGTGGATCTGTGTCAGAGTTTAGTCGGCTGATAGACACTGTACCATCTTATCAGGACTATGGAACTTTCTGTCAGTGTCCATGTACAACTTACTGCCCTCATCAGCCTCCTCATGCATAAAAGTATCACGATGACGTCAGTATGTTGCTGTTTCATGTGCTGAGGTCTTTTTTTTTTTTCAACTTTCACACTGTGTCCCACCTAGGACACAGGGCAAGTTTGATTGATGTTTTTTTACACCTCCCCTACCCCTCATGTTTCTTTTTTCTTATCTGAAAACAAGGGCTGCATCTCTCGAGGCCGGCGGCCTCAGTCACCTCCATCTCCCCATGTCTGTTTGTTTGTTTGTTTCTCCCGGACAGGCTGTACTGAAATGCAGTTTTGTTGCGCTTCGGTGCAGTGACTCGGTGATTCTGATTCGTATCAGTTCATCCCTTGTAGAAATGTTTATCGTTTAAATCTTTTTTTTTTTTCAGGTTCATCATCCAGCATTTTGGACCCAAACCGACAGTCAGACGCCCATAATGACCCAGGTAAGATGCCTCCATTACCAGCAATGCCCTGCTCAGTGTTACCTGTTCATTCTGAGTGTCCAGTTGCTTTTCACCACAATTTCTGAGGAGGAGGAGATGTTTGTTCAGGTTGATGTAATGCTGTCTGCTGATCAGAGCTTCTACTAGAACACTCTTACTAAAGAGTTACTTTGTCCTTAAAGTCCAACACCCACCTTCATGGTCCCATGTGCTCTTAATCGGTAGACTGTCATAGAATACACATTTTTCTTCTCTCTATTCGGGCCACATACATGTTAAAAAAAACTTTTACAGGTGTTACAGGAACAGAGTAAGAGACGGCCTTTTTTCCAAGTTCAGTTCGCATTGAGGGAACGTTGCAGGTGATGACCTGAGAGCGCACATTGTAACTGCACTGACGACATGATATGCAGATATAAGAAGGCAGCAGACCAAGGAGTGATATAGATGAAGATGTACCAGTGTGAGAGCCTGCAGTAGACATCATCTAACATCTGCAAGGTACAGGCAGGGGCATTCATGTAAATAATGTCACCATAATCAATGGTCAGTATGAAAGTTACAGCTACAAGGCATTTCCTGGCATTCAGAGTTGAGGAAGATGTATTTCTGAAAAAGAAACCCAGTTTCAATTTCAACTTCTTTATCAAGTTTTCGACATGTGGCACAAAAGAGAGATGTGCATCAACCAAAAGTCCCAAGTATTTATAAGAATCCACAAACTCAATAGGAACACCATGTGTGGATAAGATAAAAGGGAAGAACTGCTGACACCAACTTTCAGTTTGAAAACAACATCCTTTGGTTTTATCAGCATTTAGCACCAGTTTAAGACGGAACAAATCTGACAGGATGATGTCAAATGCAGACTGTACAAACTGGAAATCTTTGGCAACTGTGTTAGCTCGACAATAAATAACTGTATTGTCAGCATAGAGATGCTAGGAGGCATCAGGAATGTTCTGACCTACATTTCTTATATAAATTGTAAAGCAAGAGGGTCCTAAGACTGAGCCTTGTGGTACACCATTATTGACAGGTTAATAGCTAGAAGAAGTACCATTGTGTTAAACACATTGCTTTGGTGTCTGGAAAGTGTCTGGAAACAGAGCACTGTTATCCTGCCTTTTTTACTTTGACAGACTTCACCCATTTCTTGCAAATTTTCTTGATTTTTGTTGGGAAATGGGTTCTAACTCTCTTTTTGACTGTATTCCTACAGTTCATTGCAACACACCAATTTGGACTGTTATTCCTGCAACAAATAGTCTTACTAGAAATTAGAAGTAAAAAAAATTGATTGTAACTTTGTGCAATCGAAATCTGTCTTGCATGATCCTGTTCCTGGCGTGACATCACATCCCTTATATAGAAGTGAAGGGGCTGTTTTCATAGCTGCGCCTGAAACTGATATCTCACAAAAACTGTGCTTCTAAAACCAGTTTGTGTTACTTTTCAATGTTTACCACAGAACACAAGTATTTATGTCTCAGTCATATTTTGCTAGGCATGAAACATGGTGGGTGTTGGACTTTAAATCAAAACTGTGTGTGTGTCCATGTGTGTTATCACGTTTGCAGCCCTGTCTGTACAGCGGCAGTGCAGCACACTGTCTGATGACAAGAAGTTTCTGTTGGACATGATCTACTCAAACTCCTCTGCCACAGTGCCTCTGCGCCAGCCCGCTGTTGAAGCCAGCACCACAGAAGAAGAGAGCTTCAAGGCCGGTGAGAGAGCCTCATCGCAACTGACATTTGGAAGAAAGGGATCTGAAAACAAGGATTATTCTCATCTTATTCTAAAAATAATTATTCCAAGCTCTCTAATGTTCTTCATGATCTTTCATTATACTGATGCTTCTAATTCTGATGATCCTGTTTGAAATAGACAAAATGTGTCCAGCTGTTCTTTGGTCTCAGGAAACTGCGTCAGAGTGAGACCTCTCTGTGTTTTATCCCCTCGTTTCAGTTGAAGATCTAAGTGGTTGTGTGTCGAAGCGTGTGTCCAACTTCCAAGCGAGCTCCGTGGAGTCCACCACCCCCAGTGAGAGCAGTGACTCCCGACGGGCAGAGCTGGGGATTCTGGAGGGCTCCACCCAGGCGGCCCGGGCTCGGCTGGCCGAGGAGCAACAGGTTGGAGCAAACTGCATGTTGACGTGTTGAAGTAATGTTGACGTGTTGAAGTAATGTTGACGTGTTGAAGTAATGTTGACGTGTTGAAGTAATGTTGACGTGTTGAAGTAATGTTGACGTGTTGAAGTAATGTTGACGTGTTGAAGTAATGTTGACGTGTTGAAGTAATGTTGACGTGTTGAAGTAATGTTGACGTGTTGAAGTAATGTTGACGTGTTGAAGTAATGTTGACGTGTTGAAGTAATGTTGACGTGTTGAAGTAATGTTGACGTGTTGAAGTAATGTTGACGTGTTGAAGTAATGTTGACGTGTTGAAGTAATGTTGACGTGTTGAAGTAATGTTGACGTGTTGAAGTAATGTTGACGTGTTGAAGTAATGTTGACGTGTTGAAGTAATGTTGACGTGTTGAAGTAATGTTGACGTGTTGAAGTAATGTTGACGTGTTGAAGTAATGTTGACGTGTTGAAGTAATGTTGACGTGTTGAAGTAATGTTGACGTGTTGAAGTAATGTTGACGTGTTGAAGTAATGTTGACGTGTTGAAGTAATGTTGACGTGTTGAAGTAATGTTGACGTGTTGAAGTAATGTTGACGTGTTGAAGTAATGTTGACGTGTTGAAGTAATGTTGACGTGTTGAAGTAATGTTGACGTGTTGAAGTAATGTTGACGTGTTGAAGTAATGTTGACGTGTTGAAGTAATGTTGACGTGTTGAAGTAACGTTGACGTGTTGAAGTAACGTTGACGTGTTGAAGTAACGTTGACGTGTTGAAGTAACGTTGACGTGTTGAAGTAACGTTGACGTGTTGAAGTAACGTTGACGTGTTGAAGTAACGTTGACGTGTTGAAGTAACGTTGACGTGTTGAAGTAACGTTGACGTGTTGAAGTAACGTTGACGTGTTGAAGTAACGTTGACGTGTTGAAGTAACGTTGACGTGTTGAAGTAACGTTGACGTGTTGAAGTAACGTTGACGTGTTGAAGTAACGTTGACGTGTTGAAGTAACGTTGACGTGTTGAAGTAACGTTGACGTGTTGAAGTAACGTTGACGTGTTGAAGTAACGTTGACGTGTTGAAGTAACGTTGACGTGTTGAAGTAACGTTGACGTGTTGAAGTAACGTTGACGTGTTGAAGTAACGTTGACGTGTTGAAGTAACGTTGACGTGTTGAAGTAACGTTGACGTGTTGAAGTAACGTTGACGTGTTGAAGTAACGTTGACGTGTTGAAGTAACGTTGACGTGTTGAAGTAACGTTGACGTGTTGAAGTAACGTTGACGTGTTGAAGTAACGTTGACGTGTTGAAGTAACGTTGACGTGTTGAAGTAACGTTGACGTGTTGAAGTAACGTTGACGTGTTGAAGTAACGTTGACGTGTTGAAGTAACGTTGACGTGTTGAAGTAACGTTGACGTGTTGAAGTAACGTTGACGTGTTGAAGTAACGTTGACGTGTTGAAGTAACGTTGACGTGTTGAAGTAACGTTGACGTGTTGAAGTAACGTTGACGTGTTGAAGTAACGTTGACGTGTTGAAGTAACGTTGACGTGTTGAAGTAACGTTGACGTGTTGAAGTAACGTTGACGTGTTGAAGTAACGTTGACGTGTTGAAGTAACGTTGACGTGTTGAAGTAAGTTGACGTGTTGAAGTAACGTTGACGTGTTGAAGTAATGTTGACGTGTTGAAGTAATGTTGACGTGTTGAAGTAATGTTGACGTGTTGAAGTAATGTTGACGTGTTGAAGTAATGTTGACGTGTTGAAGTAATGTTGACGTGTTGAAGTAATGTTGACGTGTTGAAGTAATGTTGACGTGTTGAAGTAATGTTGACGTGTTGAAGTAATGTTGACGTGTTGAAGTAATGTTGACGTGTTGAAGTAATGTTGACGTGTTGAAGTAATGTTGACGTGTTGAAGTAATGTTGACGTGTTGAAGTAATGTTGACGTGTTGAAGTAATGTTGACGTGTTGAAGTAATGTTGACGTGTTGAAGTAATGTTGACGTGTTGAAGTAATGTTGACGTGTTGAAGTAATGTTGACGTGTTGAAGTAATGTTGACGTGTTGAAGTAATGTTGACGTGTTGAAGTAATGTTGACGTGTTGAAGTAATGTTGACGTGTTGAAGTAATGTTGACGTGTTGAAGTAATGTCGACGTGTTGAAGTAATGTCGACGTGTTGAAGTAATGTTGACGTGTTGAAGTAATGTTGGCCCAACGGGTCCAAAGATGCTGCAGCAGTGAAAGACCAAGCAGTCCTTGAAAGAATCACTCACCACCTTTCATGGCAGAGTATCATGGAGTTATCCAGCAGCAATCTGGGTCGAATCTTGTGCTATCACTTAGTTCTTGGAGCATGAGTCAGGGAGGACTTTCGGCTACTACCACACTAGATTTTAGTTTGTTTGTTTGTTTTTTACTTCTGCTTTCAGCTGCTCCCTGTTTCAGAAGTCGCTACAGTGAACTAAGTCGCACGAAGACTTGGCAATTATGTTTATGTCAGATGTCCTTCCTGACACAACCGCATACCACCGAGCTACCACAGCCCTCTGTGTGGAGCAGAGAGCTGAAATCTAGGGCACCTGGGGGAGCAGATGGTGGGAGTTAAGGGCCTTGCTCAAGGGCCCAGAGTGGGCAAATGAGGGGAGAGACAGGTGTGGGTGTTTCACCTTCACTCACATTTTGATGTTGTCAGTTCGGGGAGTCGAACCGTTAACCTTCTGATCACAGGCCCACCTTCTCTTATCTCTGCGCCACCACTCCCTCAGATTTTATTTAATATTCATAAAATCAATAGTATTGTGTTTGCTTTTGTTGATTAGCTGTGGCAGCCATCTTCATTTGAGTTGACTCCAAAAGTTGTAGACATCCAATAATTACTAAAATCTATCCAATTGTTCATGAAATATTTTGCTAACAGACTTAGACTCTAATGGTTTAAGACAGAGTACGTATTGTTATGTTTTTCAGTTATAATTTCACCTACTTTCAGTCGCAGACAATAAAATTTTTATTACTGTTGAATGTGTTGACCCGAAGAAGCTTTAAAGCTTTAAAACAACTAAACAAGTATGACAGGTCCGATCTTAAAAGTTCAAATTTTGTTTTGCATAAACTAAAGATAATACAAATGTGTCTAATATATCATGCAGCAATAAAAATGTAATAAAATTAGAATTGAAAAGTGTAAATAAAAAGTGTAAAGAGATGTCAGAGTAACTGACACGTTCTGCTGTGACTGAAGCCAAATCAGTGAAGCTGTATTCTCTTGATTAAAGAAAAGAATGCTTCTTTGTCCTTTTTCTTATAATAGAGTGTTTAAATTCAGTAAGACTTTTGTTTCAACAGCGCTGGCTGATAAATTAAAGAAGCTGCAGATATATTTTTTTAAATATTTGTAATTCATCTATCCATCAAAAATGATGGCTAGATGCAGAAAAAATAGGAATTTCATGGAATGTGAGTCGTAAATAAGTAGTGAGCAGTAAAAACGTATTTGGCGTTCATGCCCAAAGAAACGTGGTGTGTGTGTGTGTGATGCTGTGGCTGTCATAGCAATGCACACCTGCAGAAACAGCGTAAAGGTTGAATGGTCAGACAGAAAGTTGGGAGTAAAGTCAAGGACAACTGCTCCTCACCTCTCATCCTGTAATGTTAGATAATGTACATGAAATTTGCATTAATATTGTAAATAAAGTGAACTGGGGGAGCGCTGATCTGCTGGCGGTGCACTTCTGAGGTTGAGGCGTTTCAAACTTGTGTTTAATGACAATTACTGTGAATACAGAGGCACTCGGGAGGTTGGTGGAACTTGAAGACTGATTTAATAAATATTTGATGTCAAGGAACGAGTCAAAGCACATAAACAAGTGTTTCAGCTGCAGTGGAAGGACATCTGATATGTTAGAGCGTCATATGAATGAGGTTGTCTCATACAGCTGGCACGACTCAGGGACAACTGAGAAATAACAATCATGTTTACATGACTGTTGAGTTTCATGGAAGGATCCATTTCCAGATTTGTGACTTTTTGTTTTTCTGACAGGGGTAGAGCAGAAAGGACGATGCAGTGGTTCATGATTGTGTCGTTGGCAGATAACAGCATGACTTAAGACTTCTTTTCATTGAAACGTAAGAAATTTAAAGCCATCCAGTCCCTGATGTCAGACCGGTGTATGAATGGGTGGATGGCTGGTACTGTGAAGCGCTTTGGGACCCCTCATAGGGGGCTGGAAAGCGCTATATAAGTAAGCTCCATTTACCATGAAACACCATGTGGTGATTGAATCTTGCTCTATAACAAGAGCTTTACATCTCAGTAGCTGTGTGCTACCAGTACCACTCGTTACAACATGAACACATGCAGCTTATATACTGTATGTACAATTTTGTGTGTGTGTGTGTGCACGCAGTTTGTATTCAGGTACACTATATTCCAATTATTACTCAAATTGGTCAGTTACGGTAGGTGAGTTTCAGTACATTGTAGTTTGAATCTTTTGACTGAAATGAATAGCGTAATAAGTCCAGTGTGTCAGCAGATCCAGAGTGTCTATATTTAAGCACACTTTCACTCTGCGTTTGTTTCGTCACATCTCAACCTGAGAGTGGGACCAGCTGTTGAACATGGCAGAGCCAGCTGTTTTGTGCCTACCTATCCATGAGGTCTCTGACCTTTCAGTTTGTAACATTGCAGTGTTTCTGTGTCCCATCAGAACCGCTTGGTCCGGCAGCAGAGCAGCAACGATGTAGAGCTGCACAGCCGCCAGCAGGAGACGAGCTTGCTGGGTCCCGGAGGCCTCGCTGACGCCTGGAACCAGCTGCAGCTGAGCGGCGCCGCCCTGCGCATCAAAGACCTGGACTTCACAGACCTAAAAGATGAGGAGGACTTTGATGTCTTGGACATGAATACCTCCAACTCCTCGTTTTCTTGCCTCTCAGCCGTCCCTCCTCTTCCCCCCGGCATCCCTCCTCCCCCTCCTCTTCCTCCTGGCATCCCTCCTCCTCCCCCTCCACCAGGTGGCGCAGGCCCTCCTCCCCCTCCTCCTCCTCCTCCTGGCATCCCTTTTCCTCCTCCCCCTCCACCAGGTGGTCTAGGTCCTCCCCCTCCTCCTCCTCCCCCAGGTGCTCCTCCCCCTCCTCCCGGCCTCTCCTTGATATCGCAGAAGAGGAAGACTGTGAAGTTGTTCTGGAAGGAGCTGAAACAGGCTGAGCAGCCTCAGAAGTGTCACTTCGGTCACGGGACAGTCTGGGCATCTCTGGACAAGGTGGAGGTGGACACAGCCCGCCTCGAACACTTGTTCGAGTCCAAGGCTAAGGAGCTGCTGGTTGCCAAGGTAACCATGATGGGATAAGAGTTGCATTCGGGCCTAAAAAATCAGACCTGGCCTGGACTGAACCCGTATCAATTTTTTCCGAGCCCGACCGGAAACCAACCACTTAACTGTGAATATAGACCCGAACCTGGAAAAAAAAAACTTTATTAAGTTTTTACTGCTTCTGTAAGCAAATCAGTTTAACATGATTTTAAAACGTATTTCAAAGAAAGGAAGATATAAGATTTCTTGTTTATTAACAAGAGTCAACAAATGATTAGTTATTATATAGTTATTGAAATATTATAACAATAATATTATAGTTATTATTATAACTATACAGTAATATTATATTTACTATAATATTATAGTTATTATATCATAACAATAATATTAGTTATTATAATATAACTATAGTTATTATAATATTATAACAACTATATTATAGTTATTAGAATATAATAACTATATTATAGTTATTTTAATATAACAATAATATTAATTATAATATTATAACTATAGTTATTATAATATCATAGTTGTGGTTATTAAAGGTCATCAGCTGCACGTGTCCGCTGACACATCAGCTGGGTCCAGTTAAGCTGCAGGTGGGTTGCTGATCTCCTGATCTATCTGGACTTTTTTGTACCTCTTTCAACTGGCCGGTCAGCGAGTGGTCAAACGGCCGTGAGTGGCTGATGGTGATCCTTATTGGATGGTCAGCTGCACGCGTCCACTGACTCAATCAAATGCCCAATACAGACCAGGGGCCTCATGTATCAAAAACCTGCGTGGATTTCCTACTGAAAAGTGACGTACGGTGAAATCCAGAAAAGTGTCTACGCACAAAAAGATCCAGATTTATCAAACTGTGCGTACACCTGAATCCACGCACATTCCTTTTGTACATCACAATTGACGTGGAACTGAGCGCACGTGAGACACCTCCCCTGACACGCCTACATTTACATATGTTAAACAGATGCAAATTACTTCCTGCATGTGTGAAGGACATGTTTGTTTGATCCCTGCGCGATCAGAAATGATTTCTAGATTCGGGAAAATAATGAATTCAATATAATATGAGTGAGGACAAACATCCTAAGTAAGAATAGTAATAAAATGTGTTCATCATGCAAAGAACGAGTGATTGTGTGTCGGTATGCGCACCCTGCTGTGGTGCGCGAACCGGCTCATTCATTCATTCTGTGTGGAAATATTAACTTTGCGCACGAGTTTATTACCATTATTACTGTAAACACAGAGGAACTTACTTGGATGTTTGCTAGAACATAGATCTTTGTTTATGTAGATGATGTGAAGAAACGAGTCTGTGCGTCTTGGTGGAGACATTTCATGACATCACGTGATGTTGGCGTCTCCAGACGCTGCGCCCTCCGCAGCCCTGTGCGCAGTCTGTCTGTGAAGCTTTTACTCTCCTACAAGTTATATAAGGTGTACTTTCACGTGTCATTTTGGAGAAATCTACAATAAACGCAGATAATGAAACACCTCCAGCTGCCGTGTCGACACCGGTGAGGGTGCGCGCGCGCTCCAAGCGCGACCACTCAGCCTTTGGAATCATATGGATGAGACATTCCATTGGACATGATCCGGCTTTGTGTGGACTGGACTGCACAGTCCCGATCGACCTGCAGCTCCCTCTGTGGAACAGTTTGACCGCTGCTTCTGTATGCACGCGTGATGCACGGCTCCCCAGAGCGCAGCAGCAGTGCCAAACTGAAAAATTATTATTTCTGAAAACGGCTGATAAGCCATATCCTAGATCGGAAAATTATATCTGTTTCTAAATAAATGCTCTGCGTGTTACACTATTTATTATAACCTCCAGTAAGGCTGAATGAATCCGTTCCTGTTAAATTTATTTTTGGCACAACTTTGCGCGTCCTTTATTTCACTGCGTCATGTGGATGTAATACTTGTTAATCGTGTGTTTGGAGGGAATATTAATCATTTTCACATCATGAACAGTTAATAATAATAATAATAATAATAATAATAATAATAATAATAATGAATTCAATTTATAACGCACTTTTCATTAATGGAAATCTCAAAGTGCTACAAGGTGCAACATATTTGAATGTCAATAAGACAAATAATAAAACAATTAAAATCAACAACAGTATCAGCTAAGATCAAAAGTAGAATCATGAGGAGTAAAGTATGCTCGGTTGAAAAGAAAGGTCTTCAAGCCGCTCTTAAAGTCAACCACAGACTGTGGGGCTTCAGTTTCTCTGAAACACCTGTAAGTGTCGCCAAAGGAACAAGAACCACAGAAACGTGCGTACGCCTGCTCGGGAGCTTGCGTGGATATGTACCTGGATGCGCATATATTCACGTTCAGTTCAGTTTTGATACATACGGGGTTTTGCGTGGAAAGTGACGTGCGCAATGTTTTTGTGCGCACGCACGGTTGATACATGAGGCCCCTGGTGCGCCCATCCAGCACATTATTTTTCAGGTCATCCCGGGCCCGGGTTAGTAATGGCAGCTCTAGTTGGGATGTTACTGCAGTTGATATGAACCTGGTGTAGCTTGCAGGCTGAAACTGAAACACTGATTTTTTGTTGTTGTTTTGTTTCGTTCTGAGCACAAAAATCTGTTGTTTGGTGTTGAAACAATGTTTTCTTTGACATGGCCAGTTTATAATCACCTGAAATTCAATAGGAGATTAGTTTACAAATGTTGGTTTTAGAGAGTGGAGTGTTATCAAATCCAAGATGGCCACCACCATATATATAAACTATAAACTGTCAACCGCAATCAATTGAGGAAATTGTGCTTTCTAGTTTTTATGTTGTTTAAAAGTTTAGTTTCCTTGAATGATTGGGATGACCAAAGATTCATCTGTGGTGACCGATGACTCCACTGTTGCTCCTGGTGGTGGAATAACACGCTTCCTCCATTTTCCATGATCCTCTCCCACAAAAAACTCCCTCTGTTCTTCAACAGTGTCACTCCTCCCCACTTAAATATCTTATGCCGGGTTCCCACCAAACGCATTTCGCGCCGCAAAAAAGCTCCTACCGCACTGTGTTGGCTGCTTGTCAACAGATGTCTGTTCACATCGAACGCGTCTGATGACGCGCAGTGGGAGCAGCGTCTGGCTCCTTTTCCGTCTGGTTTGTTTTGTGCACCGGGCAGATAAGATCAGCTGTACGTGAGCCTCGTTACTACTTGAGTGGGTTTTCTATGAGCCGAACTGCAGCTCCGAAAGTCTTTGTTGAGATAAAAAAAAATGTAATGTTTGGGGTGATCGTACGCTCAAGCGGACAGCGGGTGATCGTACGCTCAAGCGGACAGCGGCAACTGTAAAAATGCCAAGTTTCTTACCGGAGGCTGGTTTCTTCATGGAGGCTCGTTGGGTAAGTTTGAAAAGTCCAAAAAAAGTCCCGTTGTTGTTGCGTCATCACATAGCAGAGGCTCTCCCGATTGGCTGCTGCGACGCGGCGAGCAGCCGAAGTAGGTCAAGGTTCATTTAAATGAACTCCGGCAGTCGCTGCTTGGACGCGACGCGGGCGCGGAAAACAAGCTGCCGCTCACTGCCGCGCTGCTTGAACTGCTGAAGACGCACCGCGTCACGTCGCACCAAGATGCTCGGCCACATAGACTTTCAATGTAGAGTGGCTGCTTCGGCGGCGCGAAACGCGTTTGGTGGGAACCCAGCATTACACCAACAACTTTAAGCTTCACTGTCATGCCCTGTTCAGTTCCAGTCCAGAAAAAACACTCTCCATCCTCTCCAAACTACAAACATTAACTGTTCAGATACCTCAGCGACGAGGTCTTCGGCGTACTGCTCGTTCTCTCCTGTGTCTCGCCGGTTATGTCAGCTACAGTAACATCCAATGGAAGAAAGAAGGATTTGACTATGTTTGAGATGTGAAAACCTTTAGATGAACTCCTTTGTTCACCAACAAAGCTTTCCCCACCAAGTACAACATCTTGCTTGAATATCATATACTTGTTTTTACATGATATATATTTTTGCATGAAAATGAATCTAAGATCAAATTAGAGACCTTTCATTTCTCCATAGTTGGTCAAACTGAAAGAATCATCTGGAGCAGTTTCTGTTTGTATCGGTGACGCAGCATGAATGCAACATTTGTTTTGTTTCTCTGCCTACATTGTGTTTCTGACCTCTTGGTTTTGTGCAGAAAGGACCAGAGGCCAAGAAGTCTGAAATTCTGGTTCTGGACTCCAAGAGAAGTAATGCCATCAACATTGGTTTGACCGTCCTGCCTGCCGTCCACGTCATTAAGAATGCAATCCTCAACTTTGATGAGTTTGCAATCAGTAAGGAGGGGATTGAGGTAGGGCCCACTTCCTGTCTTCTCAAGAGTCATTGGATAATGGATTGTGTGTGGTGATTGTTACAGCCCTCTTCTTGTGTCCTGAGCAGAAGATTCTCAGCATGGTGCCATCACAGGAGGAGAAGCTGAAGATCCAGGAGGCTCAGTTGGCCAATCCTGACATCCCACTCGGAACAGCCGAACAGTTCCTGTTAACCCTGGCCTCCATCAATGCCCTGACACCCCGTCTGCAGCTCTGGGCCTTCAAACTCAACTACGAAGTTCTGGAGAAGGTTAGTGATCTGACTGCAGGTCCACTTCTGTCCCTCAATGCAGAGTGAAAAGGGGGAATCAGAAATATATTGGAGATACCAACTCATCTACCCACCCGTGCGTTGTGAGCATGATGTCTTCTAAAATAAGCAATTTGACAACTTTCATTGTAATTTGTAGCTGCATCTAGGTGTATAGGTCATTATCAAAAATTGGGTTGTCAAGTCAATATCTAAAAGGACCACCACCATAAATATATGTACAGGGCTTAAAGTGCTCTGGCTAGGGGCCGGATTTCCGGCTTGGAGACAGCCAGCTGGTCCGCCTCAACTTAACTTTGGTTGATAGACCGGGATTGCATCCAATCACATTGAAGCTCGGGTTGTCTTGACCAATTACTAACAGGAAGGCTGTCAGGATTTCAGGCAGGTCAGGACAAGGAGTGAACCCAGTAGTGCAGGCAGGGACTCGGACTCGGAATATTACAAAAATAAACACTTTAATACAGTAATATAAAAGCAAAGAGCTGGCGTGGCAGTATAAACTTACAGAGACCTTGGAACAGGAACATGCTGGCATGACAGGACATGGAATACCCAACGAAGACGCAACAAAGGACAAGACTCTCGGAGGAACATATATACACAGACGGGACATGAGACACGGGTGAAGATAATCAGACTAATTAGAGCATAACACTAGGGAGGACAGGGAAGAAACTGATCAGACTGAACACAAAGCACCAGGGTAGTAATAAACTAAGAACAAAGACCAGAGCTGGGGAACTAATAGAACATGTAACATGAATAATAACTAAACTGGAGCAGGATCAGAGAATTAAACTACGATAAACATGTAACACTAGGTCATTGTTACTTGAAGCTGAATTGTTTGTTTTTAAAAGCACTTGTTTGCACTTTTCAGAGAGCATTTTTAATAAACATTTGCAAAATGTCACGATTTTATTCTATCAACACACACAAAAAAGTTTCAGGTTCAGGATATTTGTTTTCCTTTAAGCCCTGTATGGATTCATGAATGGATGGATGATGGATAAATATTGGATGGATGGATGGATGGATGTTGGATGGATGGATGTTGGATGGATTGATGATGGATGGATGAATAATGGGATGGATGCGTGGATGGATGGATTGATGTTGGATGGATGGATGTTGGATGATGGATGGATGTTGGATGGATGGATGTTGGATGGATGGATGGATGGATGTTGGATGGATGTTGGATGGATGGATGGATGGATGGATGTTGGATGGATGCTGGGATGGATTTTGGATGGATGCTGGGATGGATGGATGGATGTTGGATGGATGGATGTTGGATGGATTCATGAATGGCTGGATGATGGATAAATATTGGATGGATGGATGATGGATGGATGTTGGATGGATGATGTCAGATGGATAAATGCTGGGATGGATGGATGGATGATGGGATGGATGGAAGTTGGATGGATGATGGATGGATTTTGGATGGATGGATGGTGGATGGATGGATGATGGATGGATGGATGTTGGATGATGGGATAGAAGCATGGATTAGTTAGGCTACTGTTTTAGAGCACATGGCTGTGAATTTAATTATTTTGTTATTAACATTCATTAAAATTAGGTAGTTCTGTATTTTTTGCAGTTTATGGATTTCTTGTTTTTTTTTGTTCCATTTTTAATTTTTTTTAAATTTGACCTTTCATCAAATATTGGTTTTGAAGTTGGTTATTTAAACTGTTGTGGATCAGACTGAACCTTTGAGACGAAGCTGTTCACAACAAAACCAAAACATTTCAGTTCAGTTGGGAGAGTCCATAAAGATCCAGATGATATCAACAGTATGATGGCAGGGACTCGTACTAACAACCACCAGTTGTCATTAAATATGCTCATGACTCTCTTACTGTCCATCCTCAGTGCTTGTCATGACGGACGCTCTGTGTCGCTCTTTGCAGGAGATCGCAGAGCCGCTCTTTGACCTGAAGCTGGGAATGGAACAACTGGCTAAAAACGAGACCTTTAAGAGGATTCTGGCAGCACTGCTCGCTATCGGAAACTTCCTGAACAGCTCCAACGTGAGAACACAAACACAGAAACACAACGAACACGTGAGAACACGAACACAGAAATACAACGAACACGTGAGAACACAAACACAGAAACACAACAAACACGTGAGAACACAAACACAGAAACACAACGAACAGGTGAGAACACAAACACAGAAACACAACGAACAATTGAGAACACAAACACAGAAACACAACGAACACGTGAGAACACGAACACAGAAACACAACGAACACATGAGAACACGAACACAGAAACACAACGAACACGTGAGAACACAACGAACACGTGAGAACACAAACACAGAAACACAACGAACACGTGAGAACACAAACACAGAAACACAACGAACACGTGAGAACACAAACACAGAAACACAACGAACACGTGAGAACACAAACACAGAAACACAATGAACACGTGAGAACACAAACACAGAAACACAACAAACATCTGAGAACACAAACGCAGAAACACAACGAACACAAGAGTTCCTACACATTCTTTGAAAGACTGGACTCTGCTTTTAGTATGTTTCTGGTCTGGAGAACACTACCCAGAGTCAGGACAGTCATTTGCATTTCCAGTCTTTGTTGGACCTGTTGGTTGGATGGATGGTAAAACATGCAGAGTAGTGGCCCTCAACGACCAGAGTAGGGTTCTATAGAGTGGAGCGAGTTTCATGAACACTTTGCAAAGCTCCGCCCCTTTTTGGGAGTAAGCCCATTCGTTTTGATCGACCGTTAATGCAGCTCCTGGAGAAAACATACGCACCCACGGAGAGAACGTGCAAACTCCATCCAGAAAGGACCCGACCGGGATTTGAACCAGCGACCTTCTTGCTGAGAGGCAACGGCTCTATCAGCTGATCCACCGTGCCACCCGTTCTTTTAGTAGTTCTTTCAATTGCTTAATTTTTTTATTGACACCACAAAACAGTTTTTTTCAAAATGTCAGCATTTATTGTAAGGAAACAATAAAAATGTGTCCTTGTTGTCGGTCATCTGCTGTTTTATATCAAGTAGAAAAATATGGAATAACTCAATTCCTTGGAAAAATGATAGAATTTGACTGAAGTATACAGTTTAAAGTACTGTGTATATATATATATTTTTTATGGCATGTTAGTAATTAATATTTCTGTACAAAATTAAACAATAGAAAGAACATCCGTTATGAGTGGTGAGTCCATTGCTTGTAGCAGACTTGTTCCTTCATACAGAACCTGTCCATCACCAGTTAGCCCCGCCTTAACTCATGATGAGCTTTTCCTGTTTGACCATAGATGGCAACTTACTTTTACTAAACAATAATGTTTTCTTAAAATGTTGTTTTGTTGGGAAAACTGGTACTTTTGTTTCTTTTTAAAAATATGAAGATAAGATAATGTTGTCACGGTACATATACTGTAAATTAAAATACATGTGTGTCTCATTAAAAAATACAATTTAGGTATGTACGTGTTTGGTATTTCAAAATTTGTGAAACATGTTGGATCTAAATTGAGATTAGGATTAAATCTTAAACCGTTGATAAAATCCAGACTTCAAGTCATCCACATTTTTTCCAAAATGCTCCAAATTAAGGGGTTATTTTAGTGAATTTAGACTAAAATAAAAAAGTAAAGCAATTTAGCAAAATATTCTGTTGTATTAAATTTCAACACAGATATTTTCAAGGTAGATATTCTGTCTGCTCGTAATCTACCTTTCCAACATGGGGAAAGAGTTCTCCGTCTTTTATTTCTGAAGTGTGATCTGGTCTCTACACGTTTTAATTCAGGTCTAACCTCACATGTTCAAAAACATCATTATTTTATGTATTTAACAGTAAGTCGAAAAGTAAACTCTGTTCAAACTCAAATCCAGACATCGTCTTCTTTCTACAAACATCAAATTATCTCATGTTTGTCTATTGTTGATTGTCCAAGGAAAATCTACTGTTGCTGTTGTCATCATTATTTGTTTGTAGCCAGGTCTCTCTTGTAAACGAGTCCTCGAGGCTCAATGAGATTAACCTGTCTAAATAAAGGTTGAATGAATGAATGAATCATGGCAGTTCTGCTTACTTAAGCTTTGTGACGAGCCACAACTTCTGGAACAATGGCCCTCATTCACGAAAATGTTCGTATTTTTATCCTAAATTTCTCCTACCTTTGTTCGTACGAACATGCCACGTCAGATTGAACAAAGTCTTCTATCCTGAGGAAACGTGTGTAAATGGGTTGCGTAAATTTAATGAATCCCACCTGTCCTAAACAGCTGCGCGTGCATGCGTAGAGGTCATTTACATTAATTCCCACCCCTCAAAACACCATATAAGGCCACGCTTCCTGCCTTCTGACAGCAGGAAGTGTCCATTCATTCAAACTCAAGAAGTAAAAGGAGGAACTTCACGCGTTCGGAGATCTGCTCTCATCGTCGCGCTGTGGCGCACCGCCACCCCGCCACCCCCCCCGCAGGTGTCGGATGGTCAAATATTTTTAATGTTAGTGTAAACAACTGTGTAGTTTCACTTATTCAGAAGAGCTGTGGCGCACCGCTGCCCCCCACCCCCCGCAAGTGTCGGATGTGTTTTTGAACAGAAGCATTTTAAGATGTCTCGAAACTACAGTTAACTTCATATTAATATTGTAGTGTGTTCCGTGGGTCGTCCAGTATCAGAAATCAAGAATAAATGGTTTGATCTGAAAATGGCTTCAAACAAACGTCTCGCCGCAGCACGGACAGGAGGTGGTCAGTCTGCGAGATGGTGGACAATACTGTAAATGCCACGCTGCGCAAGACGCGTGCCAACATGTTTTGCAGCACAAATGTAGTCATGCGCGCACCTCCTGGTCATCGCGCAACCACATTCTGCAGGTTATATTTCGAATCAGATATAATAATCTATTGCTCCGATGGTGTTTGCACAGCAGTCCAGCAATAGCATGAAAATCAGTCTTAATTCGTACTTGTTCTGCGGCGGTGTATGGGAATTTTATGTACCTGGGTGTTAATATGAGGAGGGCTTTGATGACCAAGGGGAGCGCACGACTCACTGAAGCCTGCGCGACACACCAGACAAATTAAACTTAAAATTATAATTCTAATTCAAACAGAATAACCTATTGTCAAGAATAATTATGGTGCGTGATTTTTTTAAACCCAAAATATTTTCTAAATAACGAAATATGAAGTTATTCGTGGAGAAGATCCGTCTGGATGACAGCAGACTGACGCTCCTAAATTATACGACAGGTCCGGACCACTCGTAAATTTTGTTCGTATCTGAAAAAAATCGTAGGATACGAAAACATTGTTGAATGCCGCAAATGATCCTAAATCACTCCTACGCACAGTTTAAGAACAAATCTGTGCGTACGAACGGTTCGTGAATGAGGGCCAATGTCCTGTGGACAGATGAGACCAAGGACAGATGTTTACCCATAATGCACAGCATCAGACTTTATATCAGCTTAAACACCTCATCCCAGCTGTCAGCACGGTGGACCATGACCTCCTCTGTAGACCAAAGGAGTCAGGAGTGAGTCCATCTGTCCACCAGTTGAAGTTTGGACCAAACTGGGTCCTACAGGACCGTGATCCCAAACCCAGCAGCTGATCTACATCAGAACGGGTCAAGAAAAGAATCAAAGACTGTTCCAGGGCTGAAGTTTAGATTTTTTGTTTGCTGTAAGTCTCCTGAAATAAATCTGGTGTCTTTGTCTGAAAGTCCTCAATGAGTTCAGAGTCTGACCAATCAGAAGGCTCCCTGATGGGACAGACAGGTGATAGATAAGCATCTGAATGGTGCGGCCGGTTCTGTTTGTGGTTATGTTCAGATGGATCTGTGTTACCTGTAAACTCAGATTACAGAGCTCTAATCTCAGTCTGTTGTCGCCAGGCCAAAGGTTTCGAGCTCAGTTACCTGGAGAAGGTGGTGGAGGTGAAGGACACGGTCCATCGTAAGTCTCTGCTGCACCACACCTGCAGCCTAGTGGTGGACAATTACCCAGAATCCTCAGACGTGTACTCCGAGGTCCCCGCCATCACACGCTCAGCTAAAGTAGGTGGTGCTCCACCACACACCTGTACTAGTCTCCTCTGAGACGACCTTCTGAGGGTTTTTGTTTGTTTTTTAGGTGGACTTTGATCTGCTTGGGGAGAATCTGGCCCAGCTGGAGAAACGCTGCAAAGCATCATGGGACAATCTGAAGTTGGTGGCCAAACATGAAACCAAGCCAGTGCTGAATAACAAGATGACAGATTTCCTGAAAGACTGCACCCAGAGGATCAGCATACTGAAAGTAGTCCACAGGAGGGTCATCAACAGGTAACACGCTGACCACCTGCACACCGCTCCGAGGAGCTGTCATTTATAACCCAGGCCTACGCCCAGCCAAAATAATGTGCTGGATGGGCGGTCTGAGTCGATGTCGGGCTTTTGATTGTGTCAGTGGACGCATGCGGGTGATGATCAAATTTGGATTACCAGCCGCTGACCGGCCAGTTGAACGACATAAAAAAAAAAAGTCCAGATGGATCCCTGTCAGTGACCCACCTGAAGCTTAACTGGACTCCGCTGCTGCGTCAGCCGCTTCGTCAGACTCAGCTGCGTCAGCAACTGCATCAGCCGCTTCGTCAGCCGCTTCGTCAGCCACTGCGTCAGACTCAGCCGCTGCGTCAGCCGCTTCGTCTACTGCTTCGTCTGCCGCTTTGTCTACCGCTTCGTCAGCCGCTTGTCAGCCGCTTCGTCTGCCGCTTCGTCTGCCGCTGCGTCTGCCGCTTCGTCTGCCGCTTCGTCTGCCGCTGCGTCTGCCGCTTCTTCTGCCATTTCGTCAGCCGCTTCTTCTGCCGCTTCGTCAGCCGCTTCGTCAGCCGCTTCGTCAGCCGCTTTGTCAGCCGCTGCGTCAATCGTTACGTCAATTGCTGAGTCAGCCGCTGCGTCAGCCGCTGCGTCAATTGCTGAGTCAGCCGCTGAGTCAGCCGCTGAGTCAGCCGCTGAGTCAGCCGCTGCGTCAGCCGCTGCGTCAGCCGCTGAGTCAGCCGCTGAGTCAGCCGCTGCGTCAGCCGCTGCGTCAGCCGCTGAGTCAGCCGCTGAGGCAGCCGCTGCGTCAGCCGCTGCGTCAGCCGCTGCGTCAGCCGCTGCGTCAGCCGCTGCGTCAATCGCTGCGTCAATCGCTGCGTCAATCGCTGAGTCAGCCGCTGAGTCAGCCGCTGAGTCAGTCGCTGAGTCAGCCGCTTCGTCAGCCGCTTCGTCAGCCGCTTCGTCAGCCGCTGAGTCAGCCGCTGAGTCAGCCGCTGAGTCAGCCGCTGAGTCAGCCGCTGAGTCAGCCGCTTCGTCAGCCTCTTCGTCAGCCCCTTCGTCAGCCCTTTCGTCAGCCTCTTCGTCAGCCTCTTCGTCAGCCCCTTCGTCAGCCTCTTCGTCAGCCTCTTCGTCAGCCTCTTCGTCAGCCTCTTCGTCAGCCTCTGCGTCAGCCTCTGCGTCAGCCCCTTCGTCAGCCTCTTCGTCAGCCTCTGCGTCAGCCGTTTCGTCAGACGCTTCGTCAGCCTCTGCGTCAGCCGCTTCGTCAGCCTCTGCGTCAGCCGCTTCGTCGGCCTCT
>JBBPBX010008093.1:44579-54924 GCA_038048925.1 Garcialebias charrua
CTGACTCAGCGGCTGACGAAGCGGCTGACGAAGCGGCTGACGAAGCGGCTGACTCAGCGACTGACTCAGCGGCTGACTCAGCGGCTGACTCAGCGATTGACGCAGCGATTGACGCAGCGATTGACGCAGCGGCTGACGCAGCGGCTGACGCAGCGGCTGACGCAGCGGCTGACGCAGCGGCTGACCTCAGCGGCTGACGCAGCGGCTGACGCCACGGCTGACGCAGCGGCTGCCTCAGCGGCTGACTCAGCGGCTGACGCAGCGGCTGACTCAGCGGCTGACTCAGCGGCTGACTCAGCGGCTGACGCAGCGGCTGACTCAGCGGCTGACGCAGCGGCTGACGCAGCGGCTGACGCAGCGGCTGACTCAGCGGCTGACTCAGTGGCTGACTCAGCGGCTGACTCAGCAATTGACGCAGCGGCTGACGCAGCGGCTGACTCAGCAATTGACGCAACGATTGACGCAGCGGCTGACGAAGCGGCTGACGAAGCGGCAGAAGAAGCGGCTGACGAAATGGCAGAAGAAGCGGCAGACGCAGCGGCAGACGAAGCGGCAGACGAAGCGGCAGACGCAGCGGCAGACGAAGCGGCTGACAAGCGGCTGACGAAGCGGTAGACAAAGCGGCAGACGAAGCAGTAGACGAAGCGGCTGACGCAGCGGGCGACGCAGCGGCTGACGCAGCGGCTGACGCAGCGGCTGATGCAGTTGCTGACGCAGCAGCTGAGTCTGACGCAGTGGCTGACGAAGCGGCTGACGAAGCGGCTGATGCAGTTGCTGACGCAGCTGAGTCTGACGAAGCGGCTGACGCAGCAGCGGAGTCCAGTTAAGCTTCAGGTGGGTCACTGACAGGGATCCATCTGGACTTTTTTTTTTTATGTCGTTCAACTGGCCGGTCAGCGGCTGGTAATCCAAATTTGATCATCACCCGCATGCGTCCACTGACACAATCAAAAGCCCGACATCGACTCAGACCGCCCATCCAGCACATTATTTTGGCTGGGCGTAGGCCTGGGTTATAAATGACAGCTCCTCGGAGCGGTGTGCAGGTGGTCAGCGTGTTACCTGTTGATGACCCTCCTGTGGACTACTTTCAGTATGCTGATCCTCTGGGTGCAGTCTTTCAGGAAATCTGTCATCTTGTTATTCAGCACTGGCTTGGTTTCATGTTTGGCCACCAACTTCAGATTGTCCCATGATGCTTTGCAGCGTTTCTCCAGCTGGGCCAGATTCTCCCCAAGCAGATCAAAGTCCACCTAAAAAACAAACAAAAACCCTCAGAAGGTCGTCTCAGAGGAGACTAGTACAGGTGTGTGGTGGAGCACCACCTACTTTAGCTGAGCGTGTGATGGCGGGGACCTCGGAGTACACGTCTGAGGATTCTGGGTAATTGTCCACCACTAGGCTGCAGGTGTGGTGCAGCAGAGACTTACGATGGACCGTGTCCTTCACCTCCACCACCTTCTCCAGGTAACTGAGCTCGAAACCTTTGGCCTGGCGACAACAGACTGAGATTAGAGCTCTGTAATCTGAGTTTACAGGTAACACAGATCCATCTGAACATAACCACAAACAGAACCGGCCGCACCATTCAGATGCTTATCTATCACCTGTCTGTCCCATCAGGGAGCCTTCTGATTGGTCAGACTCTGAACTCATTGAGGACTTTCAGACAAAGACACCAGATTTATTTCAGGAGACTTACAGCAAACAAAAAATCTAAACTTCAGCCCTGGAACAGTCTTTGATTCTTTTCTTGACCCGTTCTGATGTAGATCAGCTGCTGGGTTTGGGATCACGGTCCTGTAGGACCCAGTTTGGTCCAAACTTCAACTGGTGGACAGATGGACTCACTCCTGACTCCTTTGGTCTACAGAGGAGGTCATGGTCCACCGTGCTGACAGCTGGGATGAGGTGTTTAAGCTGATATAAAGTCTGATGCTGTGCATTATGGGTAAACATCTGTCCTTGGTCTCATCTGTCCACAGGACATTGGCCCTCATTCACGAACCGTTCGTACGCACAGATTTGTTCTTAAACTGTGCGTAGGAGTGATTTAGGATCATTTGCGGCATTCAACAATGTTTTCGTATCCTACGATTTTTTTCAGATACGAACAAAATTTACGAGTGGTCCGGACCTGTCGTATAATTTAGGAGCGTCAGTCTGCTGTCATCCAGACGGATCTTCTCCACGAATAACTTCATATTTCGTTATTTAGAAAATATTTTGGGTTTAAAAAAATCACGCACCATAATTATTCTTGACAATAGGTTATTCTGTTTGAATTAGAATTATAATTTTAAGTTTAATTTGTCTGGTGTGTCGCGCAGGCTTCAGTGAGTCGTGCGCTCCCCTTGGTCATCAAAGCCCTCCTCAAATTAACACCCAGGTACATAAAATTCCCATACACCGCCGCAGAACAATTATTAAGACTGATTTTCATGCTATTGCTGGACTGCTGTGCAAACACCATCGGAGCAATAGATTATTATCTGATTCGAAATATAACCTGCAGAATGTGGTTGCGCGATGACCAGGAGGTGCGGGCATGACTCATTTGTGCTGCAAAACATGTTGGCACGCGTCTTGCGCAGCGTGGCATTTACAGTATTGTCCACCATCTCGCAGACTGACCACCTCCTGTCCGTGCTGCGGCGAGACGTTTGTTTGAAGCCATTTTCAGATCAAACCATTTATTCTTGATTTCTGATACTGGACGACCCACGGAACACACTACAATATTAATATGAAGTTAACTGTAGTTTCGAGACATCTTAAAATGCTTCTGTTCAAAAACACATCCGACACTTGCGGGGGGTGGGGGGGGGCAGCGGTGCGCCACAGCTCTTCTGAATAAGTGAAACTACACAGTTGTTTACACTAACATTAAAAATATTTGACCATCCGACACCTGCGGGGGGGGTGGCGGGGTGGCGGTGCGCCACAGCGCGACTGAGAGCAGATCTCCGAACGCGTGAAGTTCCTCCTTTTACTTCTTGAGTTTGAATGAATGGACACTTCCTGCTGTCAGAAGGCAGGAAGCGTGGCCTTATATGGTGTTTTGAGGGGTGGGAATTATGTAAATGACCTCTACGCATGCACGCGCAGCTGTTTAGGACAGGTGGGATTCATTAAATTTACGCAACCCATTTACACACGTTTCCTCAGGATAGAAGACTTTGTTCAATCTGACGTGGCATGTTCGTACGAACAAAGGTAGGAGAAATTTAGGATAAAAATACGAACATTTTCGTGAATGAGGGCCATTGTTCCAGAAGTTGTGGCTCGTCACAAAGCTTAAGTAAGCAGAACTGCCATGATTCATTCATTCATTCAACCTTTATTTAGACAGGTTAATCTCATTGAGCCTCGAGGACTCGTTTACAAGAGAGACTTGGCTACAAACAAATAATGATGACAACAGCAACAGTAGATTTTCCTTGAACAATCAACAATAGACAAACATGAGATAATTTGATGTTTGTAGAAAGAAGACGATGTCTGGATTTGAGTTTGAACAGAGTTTACTTTTCGACTTACTGTTAAATACATAAAATAATGATGTTTTTGAACATGTGAGGTTAGACCTGAATTAAAACGTGTAGAGACCAGATCACACTTCAGAAATAAAAGACGGAGAACTCTTTCCCCATGTTGGAAAGGTAGATTACGAGCAGACAGAATATCTACCTTGAAAATATCTGTGTTGAAATTTAATACAACAGAATATTTTGCTAAATTGCTTTACTTTTTTATTTTAGTCTAAATTCACTAAAATAACCCCTTAATTTGGAGCATTTTGGAAAAAATGTGGATGACTTGAAGTCTGGATTTTATCAACGGTTTAAGATTTAATCCTAATCTCAATTTAGATCCAACATGTTTCACAAATTTTGAAATACCAAACACGTACATACCTAAATTGTATTTTTTAATGAGACACACATGTATTTTAATTTACAGTATATGTACCGTGACAACATTATCTTATCTTCATATTTTTAAAAAGAAACAAAAGTACCAGTTTTCCCAACAAAACAACATTTTAAGAAAACATTATTGTTTAGTAAAAGTAAGTTGCCATCTATGGTCAAACAGGAAAAGCTCATCATGAGTTAAGGCGGGGCTAACTGGTGATGGACAGGTTCTGTATGAAGGAACAAGTCTGCTACAAGCAATGGACTCACCACTCATAACGGATGTTCTTTCTATTGTTTAATTTTGTACAGAAATATTAATTACTAACATGCCATAAAAAATATATATATATACACAGTACTTTAAACTGTATACTTCAGTCAAATTCTATCATTTTTCCAAGGAATTGAGTTATTCCATATTTTTCTACTTGATATAAAACAGCAGATGACCGACAACAAGGACACATTTTTATTGTTTCCTTACAATAAATGCTGACATTTTGAAAAAAACTGTTTTGTGGTGTCAATAAAAAAATTAAGCAATTGAAAGAACTACTAAAAGAACGGGTGGCACGGTGGATCAGCTGATAGAGCCGTTGCCTCTCAGCAAGAAGGTCGCTGGTTCAAATCCCGGTCGGGTCCTTTCTGGATGGAGTTTGCACGTTCTCTCCGTGGGTGCGTATGTTTTCTCCAGGAGCTGCATTAACGGTCGATCAAAACGAATGGGCTTACTCCCAAAAAGGGGCGGAGCTTTGCAAAGTGTTCATGAAACTCGCTCCACTCTATAGAACCCTACTCTGGTCGTTGAGGGCCACTACTCTGCATGTTTTACCATCCATCCAACCAACAGGTCCAACAAAGACTGGAAATGCAAATGACTGTCCTGACTCTGGGTAGTGTTCTCCAGACCAGAAACATACTAAAAGCAGAGTCCAGTCTTTCAAAGAATGTGTAGGAACTCTTGTGTTCGTTGTGTTTCTGCGTTTGTGTTCTCAGATGTTTGTTGTGTTTCTGTGTTTGTGTTCTCACGTGTTCATTGTGTTTCTGTGTTTGTGTTCTCACGTGTTCGTTGTGTTTCTGTGTTTGTGTTCTCACGTGTTCGTTGTGTTTCTGTGTTTGTGTTCTCACGTGTTCGTTGTGTTTCTGTGTTTGTGTTCTCACGTGTTCGTTGTGTTCTCACGTGTTCGTTGTGTTTCTGTGTTCGTGTTCTCATGTGTTCGTTGTGTTTCTGTGTTCGTGTTCTCACGTGTTCGTTGTGTTTCTGTGTTTGTGTTCTCAATTGTTCGTTGTGTTTCTGTGTTTGTGTTCTCACCTGTTCGTTGTGTTTCTGTGTTTGTGTTCTCACGTGTTTGTTGTGTTTCTGTGTTTGTGTTCTCACGTGTTCGTTGTATTTCTGTGTTCGTGTTCTCACGTGTTCGTTGTGTTTCTGTGTTTGTGTTCTCACGTTGGAGCTGTTCAGGAAGTTTCCGATAGCGAGCAGTGCTGCCAGAATCCTCTTAAAGGTCTCGTTTTTAGCCAGTTGTTCCATTCCCAGCTTCAGGTCAAAGAGCGGCTCTGCGATCTCCTGCAAAGAGCGACACAGAGCGTCCGTCATGACAAGCACTGAGGATGGACAGTAAGAGAGTCATGAGCATATTTAATGACAACTGGTGGTTGTTAGTACGAGTCCCTGCCATCATACTGTTGATATCATCTGGATCTTTATGGACTCTCCCAACTGAACTGAAATGTTTTGGTTTTGTTGTGAACAGCTTCGTCTCAAAGGTTCAGTCTGATCCACAACAGTTTAAATAACCAACTTCAAAACCAATATTTGATGAAAGGTCAAATTTAAAAAAAAATAAAAATGGAACAAAAAAAAGAGAAATCCATAAACTGCAAAAAATACAGAACTACCTAATTTTAATGAATGTTAATAACAAAATAATTAAATTCACAGCCATGTGCTCTAAAACAGTAGCCTAACTAATCCATGCTTCTATCCCATCATCCAACATCCATCCATCCATCCATCATCCATCCATCCACCATCCATCCATCCAAAATCCATCCATCATCCATCCAACTTCCATCCATCCCATCATCCATCCATCCATCCCAACATTTATCCATCTGACATCATCCATCCAACATCCATCCATCATCCATCCATCCAATATTTATCCATCATCCAGCCATTCATGAATCCATCCAACATCCATCCATCCAACATCCATCCATCCATCCCAGCATCCATCCAAAATCCATCCCAGCATCCATCCATCATCCATCCATCCATCCATCCAACATCCATCCATCCAACCATCCAACATCCATCCATCCAACATCCATCCATCATCCAACATCCATCCATCCAACATCAATCCATCCATCCACGCATCCATCCCATTATTCATCCATCCATCATCAATCCATCCAACATCCATCCATCCATCCAATATTTATCCATCATCCATCCATTCATGAATCCATACAGGGCTTAAAGGAAAACAAATATCCTGAACCTGAAACTTTTTTGTGGTGTTGATAGAATAAAATCGTGACATTTTGCAAATGTTTATTAAAAATGCTCTCTGAAAAGTGCAAACAAGTGCTTTTAAAAACAAACAATTCAGCTTCAAGTAACAATGACCTAGTGTTACATGTTTATCGTAGTTTAATTCTCTGATCCTGCTCCAGTTTAGTTATTATTCATGTTACATGTTCTATTAGTTCCCCAGCTCTGGTCTTTGTTCTTAGTTTATTACTACCCTGGTGCTTTGTGTTCAGTCTGATCAGTTTCTTCCCTGTCCTCCCTAGTGTTATGCTCTAATTAGTCTGATTATCTTCACCCGTGTCTCATGTCCCGTCTGTGTATATAAGTTCCTCTGAGAGTCTTGTCCTTTGTCGCGTCTTCGTTGGGTATTCCATGTCCGGTCATGCCAGCCTGTTCCTGTTCCATGGTCTCTAAGTTTTTGCTGCCACGCCAGCTCTTTGCTTTCTTATTATTAAAGTGTTTATTTTTGTAATATTCCGAGTCCGAGTCCCTGCCTGCACTATTGGGTTCACTACTTGTCCTGACCTGCCTGAAATCCTGAAAGTATGACGCGACCAAAACAGACCCCAGCGGGCAGGGTTCTCCTCAGAAATTACTCACCTCTCTTATGAGCCACAGAAGGAGGAACCCGTGATTCGTTACGGCAGGTTCCGCATTGAACCCGTTCATACTCAAGATCAATCAATCAATCCATTTTATTTATAAAGCACCCTTCATACTAAAAGCAGCTCAAAGTGCTGTACAGAATTATAAAACAATAAACTCACAAAATTAAAGCAAACGACACACACAAAATAAATTGATTGCCGTAGTCAGGTGGTGGAGATCCTGCCCTCCCCTCTTCTGGTGTTGAAGGAGGAAAGACGGAGGGTCCAGCTCCGAGGAGACCGACTGACGTCTATGTCCAGTTTGTCTCTCTCTCCAGCCGTGCTCATCGTCTTAGGATGGACATCCGGAGAGGACGAAGACGAACCTTGCTTAGCTCCAGTCCCTTAGCCTCACCGCCGCCGTCGGAGCAGCAGAAGGACCCGGAAGCGGTCCACTACGTCTATAGCACGATCAGCTGTTCCTACTCGGTTCGGTGGAACAGAGTTTCCTGGAATCAGCCCCAGTGTCACTGTGGGGGCGGGTTCCATTGCCTCACCTCTCAGGATTCCGGTGGGGGCGGAACTCGACACCACACCTCTGGCACGTCCAGCTGTTCCTGCTCAGTCCGGCGAGACTGGGTCCCACCCACTCCAGCTCCAAACCAGTGACCTCATACAAATGAATCAGACCTTGCTAAATTTAATCACCTTTGCTAAAAATAATCTGGACTGCTCTGATTTTTTGCTTTCCCTTGCTGAAGAGTTTTTATTATCTCTACCCGGTCTGACCCAACTCCCTGAATATCAACAGCTTTTAAATGAAATAAGAATATCTTCCACTGACTCAGAACCTACTGCAGCAACAAGTCTTCATGCTGGATCCCCACCGCACGCATCTCGCGCAGCCGAAGCAGCCACTTTACATTGAAGTCTATGGGGACGCGAATCTTGGAGCAGCGGGTCGTGTCGCGGCGCATCTACAGCATACAAGCAGCGCGAAAGTGAGCAGCAGCTGTTTCCTACTCCCGCGTCGCATCCGAGCAGCGACTGTGCTGCTCGGCAGCACAGCTGTGGAAGCACGGCATTCCGTGCTTCCACAGCTAGATTCAGCTCGCTGCTCAGCAGCAAACAATCAGGACCAATCAGGAGAGACTCTGCCATGTGATCACGCAACGACGACGGGACGGAATTAGGTGGGCACCGCGCGAAACGTTTAACAGATGAAAAAAATCCCGCGGTAAACATGGAGGAGAAACTTACAGCAGGTCGTCAAACTGGGGGCGGGTGACACGGAAGTACCGCTGAAAGCGCTCCTCGTCTGCGCGCAGCTCCTGGATCAGATGGTGAAATTCACCGAATCCATGACGCCTCTCTAATGTGGGGTGAATCCAGAATCGTCGTTGTGCACGGCGTCTGCGTGTTGCTGCTTTGTAGATTAAGTACAAGGCAATTCTTCGTATTGCGTCCGCCATTTTTCTGAGACCGGAAATAAACAAACACCGGAGCGGAAGAGGACCAACACGCTCCTCCTCCCACTGCAGACGCGTTAGATGAGGACAGTCATCTGTTGACAAGCAGCCAGTACAGTGCATTTGGAGATTTTTGGAAGCGCGATATGCTTTAGGTGAGGATGAGGCATAAGCCTGCAGCAACAAGTCTTCAGCCTGCAGCAACAAGCCTGCAGCAACAAGCCTTCAGCCTGCAGCAACAAGCCTTCAGCCTGCAGCAACAAGCCTTCAGCCTGCAGCAACAAGCCTTCAGCCTGCAGCAACAAGCCTTCAGCCTGCAGCAACAAGCCTTCAGCCTGCAGCAACAAGCCTTCAGCCTGCAGCAACAAGCCTTCAGCCTGCAGCAACAAGCCTTCAGCCTGCAGCAACAAGCCTTCAGCCTGCAGCAACAAGCCTTCAGCCTGCAGCAACAAGCCTTCAGCCTGCAGCAACAAGTCTTCAGCCTGCAACAACAAGCTTCAGCCTGCAACAACAAGTCTTCAGCCTGCAACAAAGAGTCTTCAGCCTGCAGTAACAAGTCTTCAGCCTGCAGCAACAAGTCTTCAGCCTGCAGCAACAAGTCTTCAGCCTGCAGCAACAAGTCTTCAGCCTGCAGCAACAAGTCTTCAGCCTGTAGCAACAAGTCTTCAGCCTGCAGCAACAAGTCTTCAGCCTGCAGCAACAAGCCTTCAACCTGTAGCAACAAGCCTTCAGCCTGCAGCAACGTCTTCAGCCTGCAACAACGTCTTCAGCCTGCAGCAACAAGTCTTCAGCCTGCAGCAACAAGTCTTCAGCCTGCAGCAACAAGCCTACAGCAACAAGCAACAAGCCTGCAGCAGCAGTCGTCCCAGAGCCTGCAGCAGCAGTCGTCGAAGATCCCAAGTCTACCGCCGAAGATCCCAAGTCTCCCGGTGAGGTCTCCTCGCCTCATGTCTCCTCTCCCGTGTCCCCTGCATCTCCAATGTCTTCAATGTCTCCTGCATTTCCAATGTTCCCTGCTTCTACTGCATCTTCAATGTCTTCAATGTTCCCTGCTTCTGCTGCATCTTCAATGTCTTCAATGTCCCCAGTGTCTCCTGCATTCCCTGTATCTCCAGTCTCCTGTGTTCCCTGTATCTCCAGTGTCTCCTGTGTCTTCAGTGTCTTCAGTATCTCCTTCATCTTCAGTGACTCCTGAGTCTTCTGTATCTCCATCGTCTCCAGTGTTCCTTGCATCTCCTGCGTCTTCAACGTCTTCAGTGTCCCCTACGCTTTCAGTATCTTCAACGTCTCCAGTGTCTCCTACGTCTCCAGTGTCTCCTATATCCCCAGTGTCTCCTATGTCCTCAGTGTCCATGTCCCCAGTGTCTCCTATGTCCCCAGTGTCTCTTACATCTCCAGTGTTGTCTCCTATGTCCCTAGTGTCTCCTATGTCCCCAGTGTCTATGTCCCCAGTGTCTCTTACATCTCCAGTGTTTCCAGTGTCCCCAATGTTTCCAGTGTCTCCAGTGTTTCTAGTGTCCCTTACGTCTCCAGTGTTGTCTCCTACATCTCCCGTGTCTCCTGCGTCTCCAGTGTCTCCTACGTCTTCAGTGTCTCTTGCGTCTTCAGTGTCTCCTGCATCTTCAGTATTCCCAATGTCCCCTGCGTCTCCAACGCCTCCAGTGTTCCTAGTGTCCTCAACGTCTTCCACATCTCCAGCATCTCTAGAGGGCGCTTCCCATGTTTCCTGTTCCGAGGGGTCCCTGGAGAGAGCCCCTCATGTTTCCTGTTCTGAGGGGTCCCTGGAGGGAGCCCCTCACATTTCCTGTTCCGAAAGATCCCTGGAGGGAGCCC
>JBBPBX010008094.1:4889-63433 GCA_038048925.1 Garcialebias charrua
AGATGTTTGCAGTAATTATTTACTGATTGATCTCCTGAGACTCTATTGTTGCCATTCTACCTTTCTACCAGTTCATTCTGTTTTCAGCATAGTTTCTAATAAATGCTCTTGCAGAAGCCAAAAACACAGAAACAGACTTATGTAAAGCTGAAGGCCTCACAGGGACTATAGAAAACTGCACTAATGGCATTCTGTTACAGACCTGCTAAAGCACAAAGAGCAAAAAGATTGCTGACAATAAATATTAAACCACAGGAAGGAGTGCAAAAAATGAAAAAGCAGTAATAGAAAAATTTGGACTTGTCCAGGAGATTAAAGAAGGAGGAGTGTTGCAGAGAGGGGGAGATCAGCTGGGGAGGAGACATCAGCGAAGCAGCGTGTAATAACTGATAACAGCAATAAAGCTGGGATTGAAGAGTGTGTATCGGCGCCTTGGGACGTGGAAGTTGGCTGAGGAGGAGGAGGACTGCAGCAGATGCTTTTTCTTTCGTGTGCAACAAAGTACCCAAAGTGTTTTCATGGCTGCATTTGGCATTCTTTCTGTCCTTGTGTTTTGCCTTCAGGAGAAAATATTTCACTTTTGAACCTTTTATGTTAGGGTTATTTTTTTAGGAACCCCCCCCCCACACACACACACACACACACACACACAGGTTTGTTTTACTATCTTTGTGGGGCCATTGCATTGACTTCCATTCATTTTTCATTCATTTCTATAGCCTAACCCTGACCTTTACCCTAAACCTAACCATTACCAATGCATACCTAAACCTAACCTTAACACATCCTCAATTCACACCTTAGTCCTAAACCTAACCCCTAACCCACCAACGGGACTTCTTCTTATGGGGCCCGGGCTTTGGGCCCCATAAGAACCAGTTGGGCCTCACAATTTGGTAAAACTCAGAAAACTGGGCCTTACAACGTAGCATAAACAAGGACACACACACACACACACACACACACACACACATACACACACACAGAGGATAATGATCCTGCTACATTTAACTTATTAGAACAAGAATGGATTGTGAAATGACTCTATATTTTATGCATCAGTGATATGTTCCCCTGTGCCCAGCCTGACTCTGACAGCATCAGGATGCAGATCACATCAAGCCAGACTTAGTTGTTTCCATGATCTTGTCACAGTATTGGTCGTAACCTAGGCTTATGGTCAATGTGGATACACCTACTTTCAAGTCATGAACCACCAGGCACTCCATCACTCCACTCGGGGCTATGTTTTGCTTCTTGCCCTCACCACGCTCCGTATGGCAGCAGCTAGTCTTCACAACAACAGTACCAAGTGCAGTCATAACAGTGCCGTATACAGGGCCCTGCCCTGCCCTGGAATGACTCGAACCTCATCAAGATGCAGCTTCAATGCAGTAGAACATTGCACCATTTTAACATGACACTCCGGCCATGGGTGTCAAGACTTCATTGGGTTGCTTCTACTGTATGTCCTTATCATAACGTGTAAGGTTTTCCTATCTACAGCCAGGATAGTAAAAAGTCTGCCCTCTTTAACTTGTAGGGTTTAACGTATCAGGACATAAAAATACAATAGACCAAACTTGCTTTTTTCATCAGGTTTAAGAGGGGAAAGTAACAATCAATAGACTACTGTATATGCCACGGACTCCCGTTCCAGCACTTCCGCATGCATTACCCGGGCGTCGCACTTCCGGTTACAAACAAAAATAAGTAAATACAATAAATAAAACATCTACATACACACAAATAATAAATCTATACATACATAAATCTATAGCGACGATTCCCCTTCGGATAGCCACGATCCATTGTCGCCCTAACCCCTCCTCAGCAGGGAAATGGAACAGCTGCACCCTCCGGTTGGTGGGCACAACGGAAGTCACGTGTAGTGCCAGTAGCTCGCAGCCGCTTCCCGTATCTGGTCGTTGTCATGTTCTGCTACTAGGAGCTAACACTAACAACAACGGCAGTGGATAAGACCCGGAAGTGGCGGGCGTCGGTTGTATTTTAACGGAAGTACGTCACCACTACCCGTGGCATATAGCCTATTGCTGCTCATTAAATGTTTAGCTGGTCATTAGCAAATGTGAGCTCTGTTGATAAAAGTAGGAGATTTGGTCTTTTGCTGGTCTGAAGCATTCAGGTGTGTGTTAATGCAATGCCAAAGTGGAACTACATCAGCAGTGTTCTAGAAAAAGCAACTGTTGGTGCTCGTCCATTTGGGTTAAAAAGACATTTCCAAACTAAAATGATAGTCTATCATTCTACTATGAGAAAGACTATTCATAAGTAAAAATAACCTTTAAGACAGTTTTCAGTCTCCCCAGGAGTGGACATCAACACAAATCCACTCCAAGGTCACACTGTGAAGTTCTCAACAAACTTTACGGATTTCATTTAGCAGGTTAAACGTGAAACCTCCAAGATGGTGCAATTAGAAAACAGATATAACTTGTTGGGAAGGGTGCTTTCTAAATAGAACATGGCAGCACACCTTAGGTTTGTGAAGTTGCATCTAAATGAATTACAAGACTTCTGGGACAATGTCCTTTATGTCGTTTTCACACCTGATAGTCCGGTAGACTCGATTCGCCTGGGGACCAAAATTCAGAACATTTGTTTACATTCTCAGCTCGTGTGGTTCACACTCACACTGCACTGAGTCAGTGGAGCCAACCAGTTCCCCCTCGCCTGTGGTGGCGCTGCACCAAGAACTGAAGGAAACAACACAAAAACCTCTGAAGAAGACACTTCTTCTTCTTCGTCTTCTTCTTATTATTATTCTGGAAATAAAAACAAAAACGGAGTGGCGTCAAATTTTACCGGTTTCAGGATTTTTGTTTTGTCATTTTTCAATAATGAACTCGGCATGAGCGGGAGATGAGGCAGAAAACCATGGAGAATGTTGTTTTTCACACAAGGCAGCTGACGGCTCCATATGAGGTAAGAGAAATGTGCATTTGTTTGCCCTGCACTGTAGTCCACTTCCTGCTTTTGGAGCGGTCTCCGGTCCGCTTGCATTCACAATGCATTCGAACCACATTTCAGTTCTTTTCAACCGGACAAACTAGGTATTTAGGCGGACCAGAGTTCACTTTTTTGGTCTGCATCAGAGTTCTATTGCACATTCACACCTCCCCAAAACGAACTGGACTTTCTAGGCAAACGGACCAGAGTTTGATTAATGTGGACCAAACAGAGCTGTGCTGAATGCACCCTTAGACAAATTAGACCAAAATAAAGATGTATGACCATAATGCACAGCACCATGATTGGTGAAAACACAGACACAGCATATCAGAAGGACCATCCCCTACTAACTGTCAAACATTGTGATGGAGGGATGATGATCTGGGCTTCTTTTGCATTCACAGTCCTGGGTGCCTTGCAGTTACTGAGTCAATAATGAACTCTGTTGACAGAATTATTCTAGAGTCAAATATGAGGCCTTGGTCATGGAAGGGCTCATGTAACAGAACATGAAGATGTCATGCATGCTCACAACCCTCTACAACCTCACACACTCTTTCATTCTCAATGGAAAGCCCAAAACAATATTGTTTTGCACCTAAAGGTCTCTTCAAACCCTGCACAGACCAACAGTGTTCTGGATATGTTTTATTGTAGCTGGATCATCATCCAGTGAGAAAAGGGCTTTAAACACCATGTTTTTGAACATTTAGGTTCAGTAATTTTTTTCCACTTAATGGTCAGGGAACAATAACATGCAAATAATGATTGAAGCTTCTTTTTCATCATTTTGTAAGCATGCTTTGTGAGTTTCAACATGTCTGGTTTTGTTTTCTTGTTCTCTACAGAAACAGCTGGCCAGTCTGCTCATAGACCTTGGCTGCATCAGTTCAGCTCTGCTGATTTATGAAAAGCTGCAGCTCTGGGAGGATGCAGTTATCTGTTACGAGAAGCTCGGCCAACACGGAAAGGTACACACATATACACACACAGAAATACAAAGTCACCAAAAATGCATCCAAATCACTCATTTATGACATCACAATAATTTTGAATGTTTCTCTGAGTGTTGATGTAATCTTACAGCATGAATGAGCTTCAACGTTAAAAACAGATTGCATCTACAGCTCCGATCACAAGTCATTCATGTGGCAAAGTCTAACCATAATGTAGCAGTATTTACAAAACAATTTCAAATACTTCAACTTACCAATCATAATGGTAGCATTTGTATTGAGTTCATTTTTTTTACAGTTGTTATTACCGTACTCGAGTGCCGTTATCGTGTCAGTCTTTTCCTCAATAGTTTATGTCCAGGCTTGAGTAGTGTTTAGGTCATTGTTCTGGTGCATGGCAAAGTTGAGACTTTAAATAAATGAAGCAACGTAAGTAGAACAAAATTTTATGTTCACTCAAAATCACGTTTTTTTCCCACAAAAAACCCACCAAAACCACAGATCTTTCATTATGGTTATACACTGAGGAATCTTGTTCACTCATAAGCTTGCTGTGCAATTTTGTTTTTGTAATCCTGATGGCTAATGTCAATTACCTTTGGTCTACTGCAGTGTAACCAACTTGTCTAAAAGGGAGGGAAATAGTTTTAGTGAAATTACTTTTTTTAATAAAAGCTCCTGCTTCGCCCCCTCAAGTCAGTAGATACAAACACTTAAGTTGAACATGGGTCATTAAGTTAAAGCTGCAGTCTGCAGTTCTGTAGTGCAGTCTGTAAGTTGTCTAAAAATATATATTTAACATATTTCTTCACTCTGTCACTATCTCCTGACAGGCTGATGTTAGACAAAGTAATCTCTGAAAAAAAACTATAGTCCCCTTGCTTCTCCAGGTGGTAAATAAGAATTTCAAAAAAGCCACAGTGACCCGCCGTTAACCAGCCAATAAAAACAGAGCTTCTCACTTCTCACGCTCCTAACCCACGCCCCCCCCCCCCCAGCCCGCAGCGGCCGCGCAGGTTCTCGTTGAAATAATTGCAAAGCGATGCAAAACTGTTTTGTATGTGACACAAATGTATTAAATTCCCCTTCTTCATCCCTGATCTGGACTTTTCTTTTGTTTTTTTGCCAAAAGTCAAGTGATCGC
The DNA here is from genome assembly GCA_038048925.1 of Garcialebias charrua. Taxonomy (NCBI): domain Eukaryota; kingdom Metazoa; phylum Chordata; class Actinopteri; order Cyprinodontiformes; family Rivulidae; genus Garcialebias; species Garcialebias charrua. Next base: position 9,963 of record JBBPBX010008094.1, read on the forward strand.
TTCATCCTCCGCTGAGTCATGACAGAAACATTCAGGAAATGAATGAATTTGTCACGAGCAAATTCAACTCGGGTTCAACGTGGCTGTGCGCGGCTATGCAGATTTCCTGGTGTTCTGGTGTGCTGGACCAGTGCTCCCTGTTTTTATTTTATTTTTTAGAACGTTTTATTAACATATAATCACAGAACTTCGCAACTGCTGACAGGAAATGTAGTGGAGGCGGAGCATTCGGAAGCAGAGCTGAATTTCACCGACAGCAAGAGCGAGCTGAGCCATATATGGCTCTGAGTGGGGAGGGACCAGAATTCTTTCCCAGATGAAAAATTTCCTAAGTGCTGCGTTCTACCAAAAACTGCAGACTGAACCTTTAAGCTGTGAATTGTGAGACAGTTAAGTGTTTTTGACAAAAAAACGAAGTTTGGTCACTCCCTCCATGAAGGAAATTATCCACATCCCATAAACTGTGAAGCAGGTCACAGTGAACCTAGGTGAAGCAATAAAGAGTGATTGTGTTCTGAAATGTACCTACTGATTCTTTGTTTTTGGTGATTGAGCCCTTAAAACTTGTCCACATTTTTGTCTCTTGTCATAGAGCGAAAAAGGAGAATTGGAAATACTGTTGGTTTGTCCATCCATGTTGTGAGCATGATAACTTATAAAATAAGTGATGCACCAACTTCCATGTCAGTCCGTGGCTACATCTAGTCATAAGAAAGTTTCTCATAAAGGTTATAATTTTTTTATTTCAGCGTTTCCCTCTTCAGGGCTCTCCACAGCGAGTCATCCTCCATCTCACTGTCCTCTGTATCCTCTGTCCTCACTCCAACTACCTCCATGTCCTCTCTAACTGCATCCATACATCTCATCTTTGTCTTTTTCCTGGCAGCTGCATTCCTAAAACCCTTCTACCGATATACCCACTGTCCCTTCTCTGGACATGTCCAAACCACTGTCCCTCCCTCTGGACATGTCCAAACCATCTCAGTCTGGCCTCTCTAACTTTATCTCCCAGTTGTTCAACCTGTGCTGTACCTCTGATGATCTCATTCCTAATCTTATCCATCCTTGTCACTCCTAAGGAGAACTTCAACATCTTCATTTCTGCCACTTCCAGTTCTTTCTCCTTTTTGTCAATGCCACTGGCTCCAGAACTTACAACATAGCTGGTCTCTTGTGAACTTTTCCTTTGACCTTTGCAGACACCCTTTTGTTGCAAATCACTCCTGAAAATTTTATCCATCCATTCCATCCTTTCAGCACATCTCACCACTGTCTTGCTGTCCTTGTACAGGTCCTGTACCAGTCTAACATACTTCTCTGCCACTCCAGATTTCCTCATGCAATACCACACCTCCTCCCTCGACACCCTGTCATATGTTTTATTCTAAATCCATAAAGACACAATAGAGTTCTTTCTTACCTTCTCTGTACTTCTCCATCAGTATCCTCAAAGCAAAGATGGCGTCTGTGGTGCTCTTTCTTGGCATGAAACCATACTGCTGCTCACAGATGTGACTCAAATTAATTCCCCTGAAGTTGCTACAACTCTGTACATCACCCTTGTGCTGGTGAAGATTCTCAGTCATCCAGGACATGATACAATTCTTTTTTTTTTCTCCTTTTATAGATGGCCTCCCTTCTCACCTTACAGCCATCCTCTCACACCGATATGATTTTTTTTTAATAGAGAGAAAGGAAAGATAGAAAGTAAGACAACAAAACACAACAATTATCCACAAAAAGAGCACAAGGCAAACACACCCAACCTCCATCTGCAATCCTGCAAAGTACATGACAGAACACAGCAACGAAACACATATGCATAAAGACTAATAATATTCATGACCTTGCAGTAGATTTCCATAAATAAACATACCCATACCTACACATATATATACAGTACAGATCATGAACACAGAAACAGATCATGTCTAACACTGAATGCTAGGAAACGCCTTGTATCTGTGACTTTCCTTCCCTCCATTGATTACGGTGACATTCTCTACATGAATGCTCCTACAAGCACCCTGCGGATGTTGGATGTTGTCTATCATGGTGCACTAAGATTCATAACTGGCTGTGATTATCGTACCCACCACTGCACCCTGTATTCACTGGTTAACTGGACATCATTAACCTCACGCAGACTCTTCCACTGGTACATTTTCATCTTTAAATCACTTCTTGGTCTGCTGCCCTCATACATCTCCTCCTACATGTCTTTGCGTGAGTGCAGCTACAGCGTGCGCTCTCAGGACATGATTACCTGCAGTGTTCCGTCAGTGAGGACTGAACTTGGAAAAAGGGCCTTCTCCTACTCTGCTCCTGCTTCATGGAATATCTTACAAAAAGATCTGAAGCTCTCGACCTTGACCTCTCTAAATGGTTTTAAGAATCTGTTGGAATCCTGGCAAAAACCAATGCAGATATGTTCCTGTCTTTGATTTTATACATCTACCTTATAATGTTTTGCTAGTTTTTTGATACTTTGTTAAAAAATAAAAAAAAAAACTATGTATTTCTCTCTTTTGTTTTTCTCTCTTTTGTTTTTCTATTGTTCATTGTTTAAGGAAATTCTACCATTGCTGTTCATCGTTCTTTAGTTTTAGCAGGTCGCTTTCGTAAATGAGCCCACGAGGCTCAATATGATTTACCTGACTAAATAAAGGTTGAATGAATGAATACATATACATTCATATTCAGTCACATATGTCACGTATGTGACATGATACAATTCAAAAAAACGTCCCTAATGAGTGTCCCTTATCTACCTCCACCACACGGATAAGGGACACTCATTTGAGGACCAAAATGTGCACATTTTGGACTGAGAACACAGATGGTATGAGAGGGGGGTGAAGGAAGCAATTTATGTTAAAAAAGAAAAAAACATCTCTTAACAGAGGAGGAGGCCTCAGATTTCTATTTTCAAAAAACGTATAATGCAGCTTTACAGTTTTCACACCTGATGGGAACAGACTAGAGGGGCCTCATCTGTGAATTAAAATGGTAAATGGAGCTTATTTATATAGCGCTTTCCAGCCCCATGTGAGGAGCCCCAAAGTGCTTTACAATACCAACCATCCACCCATTCATTCAGACATTCACACACCGGTAGTGGTAGCTTGCCTTGCAAGGCGCCATCCAGACCTACCGGGAGCAATTTGGGGTTAAGTGTCTAACAAAGACCTTAAGAAATCCTTACTGTTAAGGTGTAAAGTGTGATTTGTCAATCTACATATGTATGTGTGTATCTTATCTCAGCCTTTATAGCCTGAATCCCACACTCTTTGCTCTTTGAATTGAGAAAGCTCCTCGGATGAGAAGCGAAATGTCTTCTGTTACAAATAAAGTCCAATTGTTTTTGTGTTGAATTTGTTTGTTTGTTTTTGAATTACATCAACCTTGTTCTTAAAAATGGGCACTAGCACATTTCTCCTCCATTCCTCAGGCATTTTCTCACCCTCAAATATGCCATTGATATTTGAGTCAAAAACCTCACTGTCCAAGACATCCAAGACATTTCCAAACGTCCACTGATATGTCATCAGGTCCTACTGCCTTCCCCTTCTTCATTCTTTTCAGAGCTTTCTGGACTTCACCCTCACTAATTTAATCTTTCCCATTTTCTGGTCCACAGCATCTATGGACTGCTACTTTTCTTTCTCTTTCACTCTTTTCTTTCAACTCCTCAAATTACTCCATCTTCCCATCACGGTCTCCTTACTTGTTAAAGCATTCCCATTCCTCTCTTTCATAAGCCTAACCTGCTACACATCTTTTCCAGCCTGATCCCTCTGTCTTGCCAATTGGTACAAGTCCATCTAACCCTCTTTAGTGTCCAGCCTCCCATACAACTCATCACTTGTGCTTTGCATTAGATACCTCCCTCTTTGCTCTATGTCCCATCTCCATAAATTCCTGTCTCTTCGCTTCAGTCCTCTCACTGTCATATTTCTTCTTGGCTAACCTCTTTCTTTGAATATCTCCCTGCACTTCACTATTCCACCACCAGGTTTCCTTATCATCCATTCTCTGTCCAGATGACTCACCAAGTACCTTCCTACCTGTCTCTCTAATTTCTGTTGCTGTAGTAGTCCAGGCATTTGGAAGCTCTTTCTTACCACCTTTAACAGCTCCTCTCTGAATTTATCACAACATTCTTCCTTCTTTATCTTCCACCATTTGGTCTTCTTCTCTGGTTTTACTCTTTTTCTCTTCTTCACAACAACAGTCATTCTACACACAACCATCCAATGCTGTCTGGCCACGTTCTCCCCTGCCACAACCTTACAGTCTCCAACCTCCCTCAGGTTTCCTCTTCTACACAGAATGTAATCGACCTGTGTACTCCTTCCTCCACTCTTATAGGTCACTCTATGTTCCTCCCTCTTTTGGAAATAGGTGTTGACTATAGCCATTTCCATTCTCTTGGCAAAATCCACCACCATCTGTCCATCCTGGTTTATTTCCTTGACACCAAACCTACCCATCACTTCCTCATTCCCTCTGTTTCCTTCACCAACATGTCCATTCAGGTCTGCTCTGATCACCACTCTTTCCTCCCTTGGAATACTCTTTTTCACTTCATCCAGATCTTTCCAAAATGTATCTTTCTCCTCCCCATCACATCCAACCTGTGGAGCATAACCACTTACTATGTTTAGCATCAGACCTTCTACTTCTACCTTCAGGCACATCACCCTATCTAGCACTCTTTTCACCTCTACTACATTTGTTGCCAACTCCTCCTTCAGGAACACCCCTACTCCATTTCTCTTTCTATCCACACCATGGTAAAAGAGTTTGAACCCTGCTCCAATGTTGCGGGCCTTGCTGCTCTTCTATTGGTCTCTTGAACACATAAAACATCTACATTTCTTCTCTGCATCATGTCAGCCAGCTCTGTACCTTTGCCTGTCATTGTCCCCACATTTAGAGTTGCAACCCTCAGTCCTACATTCATGACTTTCCTCTTCTCCCTCTGTCTTCTGACACGTTTCCCACCTTGCGGTCTCCGATGTAGTGATATAGGCCCTCTGTCTTGACCTTCAAGTACACCTCTCTGCATCTCTCTGAAACTCTGTGTTACACCTTCTTGAAGCCCTCAAGGAGACGAGTGGACACTATTTTGGTTAACAATTATTATGGATTAATGGACACTAATTAATCAGATTGAACTTTCTCTTTAATGTGTGTTAATTCAGAATTGATCAACAGTATATTTTTGTCATTTCAATGATGATCTGTTACTTGCATGAGTTTGACCCTTCTGGTTTTATTTCTGCAGAGCAAGCAGGCTCTGATTCTAAGGCACAGTTCAGGGTAAACTGTTAGCTGTTCACTTCCTTCTCTGTTTTGTCTATGAAGTTAGCCATAATATTCTCTGTGCTCACAGGCCAGTCCATCTGGCCGCTTATGTAAACAGTTTTCCTGTTGTCCTTCAGAGACCATTCTGCCTATGAGATGAAAACCCATCTCTTATTTTGTTAAAACCAGCCAATAGTTATTAAGGAGGTGGGGGAGACCCCGCCTCCCATATAAAGGGAGACTTCCGCTTTTCCCTTTAGTGCTTTGGAGAGAACTAACTCACAACTGGTTTTCCTCCTCTGGAAAAGCTGGAGACGTTCCGGTCATTGTGTCAAATAGACCCATGTTTCAGCTGGAGTTACAGTAAAGCTTACTGTAACCCACTCACTCATTTTATGAAAGAATTTGTTTTCTGAAGTTTTATTTTGAAAAATAAGTCAGCGCGCTTGGTTCTGTTCCTGCCGGGAGAAGCGTCCTTCTTGCTCGTCTGAATCAGTTCACACACGCGGAGGTCATCTGGACGTGAACTGGACAACACAGTCCGTTAGTGTCCACAAACTTCAACTCTTATCTCCAAGACGTATCGTCAACAGGTAACGAGGCGTTGATGTGTTCTGAACGTGTGAGAAGCCCAGCTAAGACCTGTATGGGAAAGTGCCACCCTGGTAGTTTCAAAGTAATTAACTTCAGTTAACTTAGCTTTCATTTCTCAAATCTTCCTCCTATTTCTTCTTTTTTATAAGCTATTAATCTGTCAAGTAATGTGCCAACAGTAAAGTTATTAACTGTCTGTTTGTTTTAATTTGAATTCTTGTCCACGTAGTTATTAAATCAGAGCTAATATCGATACAAATGTTTAATGTAATTTTTGTGATAGTTTCAATAAAAGGTCTATTTTCTGGTAGACCAACATAAGTTGAAGTCTCTCGTGAAATTACATTTTTCCTAATTACAGTAAAAGCAATTTAATACCGGAAAAAGGATGAACTCGCGAATTGGTGGCAAGTTTGTGCAGATAAACTCTGCTCAGACCTGCGCATCTAAAATATAGGGAAGTCAGTAAACTGACTAATAACTCCTATATCTCTACAATAATGGTGGCCCAGTAAGTGTTTAAATACCTTACAGCGCCTATATTGTTACACCGACCAACAGTAGCACAATTTTTGCCGGCATCCTGTTTGTCATCAGCACCAGTGGTGGTTGTCGTTAACCTGGTCCTTGACCCATCCAGTATGGTGTCACTTAGATGGATTTGCAAGTTAGTTTTGACTAAAGTGTTTAATGTTGGATGCCTTTCCTAATACAACCCTCTCCGTTTACCCGGGCTTGGGTCCAGCATAAGAGATACACTTGCCTGTGCTCCCTAATGGCTGGTTTCGTAAATAAAGGTTATAATAAGGTGCAACAAGGTTGAGTCAGGTCCACTGAATGGATTCTTCTTTATTTCAACGTTTTGTCTTTTTACCCATAAAAATTATTCGGTCTGAGGAGCTGCAAGCAAACTCAGTTTTATGTCAGTCTCAGTTGTATACTGTTCAGTGTCAGGAGGGCTGTGATCAGTCTTACATCAGGGAAACTAAACAGCCACTGACCAAAAGGATGGACCAGCACAGAAGATCTACATCATCAGGCCAGGACTCTGCGGTCTACACTCATCTCCAGGTCAGAGGTCACTCTTTCAGGGATCAAGATATTCACATCCTTGATAGAGATGAACAAAGACACTGTGTCTCAATTCATGGGCTGGGTCCTCATGAGTGCGCATTTGTCGGCTGCATACGTCATTGCCCCGCGCGGAGGACTGTCCCAATTCGAAGACTCCTCCTCATGCGGCCGAGGAATGCGGCCTACTTCCTGTCGAAATCTGAGGATGCATTCGTGAATCCTTCCAGACGGAGGCTATCCCAGAATTCATAGCGCCAGCAGAGATTTCGCGGGGGGGGTGGGACTTTCTGCGTGCAGAGTCGGGGCTGCTGTGTGTTGTTGAGTCATCAGCTCGTTTTAACAACAACCTCAGCGCGAATATTCATTGAACCTTTATTTAGTCATCTCAAACAACCTCAGCTCGAATATATCTCATTAAAATTTAACTTCAGAAACGACAAAAAAAATTGTGTTAGCTGAATATACAGTATATTAGTGTTTCTGAGTTTACTGTTTTTGAAGAACTGATTACAAATCAGATTATTTTACACGTGCGTAGCAAGGATTTTCTGAGGGGCAATCTTTTAAAACCCAGAGTGGACCAGTGAAAAGCAAGCTGTCGAGTAGCTCAACTGGTTAATCAACCTGCGGTTGGCGCAGAGATACTTTTCTCGAAGCTGGTTCGAATCTCACTCGGTACGGTTAAAACTTATTTTACGTTTGTCTTTTATTGGATAAAAAAAAGAAGGAGTTTCACAAACTCCTTCCTTTTAATCTCAGTCCTCATTTTTTTATCCAATAAAAGACAAACGTAAAATAAGTTTTAACCGTACCGAGTGAGATTCGAACCAGCTTCGAGAAAAGTATCTCTGCACCAATCGCAGGTTGATTAACCAGTTGAGCTACTCGACAGCTTGCATTTCGTAGGTCCACTCTGGGTTTTAACAGATCGCCCCTTATAAGCTGATTTGTAATCAGTTCTTAACAAACAGTAAGCTCAGAAACACTAATATATATACATGTATTCAGATAAATAATATATTTTAGCGGCGTCCCTTCTCTTTCCACACACACCAAGCGGCACACAAGAACTTCCCACCCACTTCAAGAGAACGCCCCACCCACTTCAAGGCCGGCAAACCTGAAGGCTAGACCGTCCCATTTCAGCAGTTTCGCTCAGCCCACCCGGTCTTGTGAGTGCGTGGCCTACTCGGCCCAGCTAGGCTGGGTCCTCATGAGGACGCAGCCCCTGAATTGAGACACAGCCAATGTTTTGAGAGAGGAGTGAAGGAAGACACGTTTGTGAAGAGAACCCATCCATCATTAAACAGGGGTGGAGCCTCCTTGTTCAACTGTCCCCCTCTTACAATGCTGTTATTGCTTCATTCAGTACTCTGTGAATAGCAAGCGGCCATCAAGGCACCAAGATCAGTCGTTGGGTTGATGGTCCTGCTTTTGCATGTGAACAACCAGTTTTGTCTGTCACCAGCAGACTGGATGATCCACTATGAGAAGTTGCTTCTTATAAGATTGAGTTTATTGTAGCTCCTCAGACTGAAGAAGTCTTTTGGATAAAAGACAAAACGTTTCAACAAGAATAATCCGTCCAGAGGACCTGACTCAACCTTGTTAGATTTATTTACCTGGATTATTGAGCATGCATCAAGATTTACAAACCTGATGTATGATAATCTGGTTTTAATAAAATCAAACCTCATACACATTGTGTATGATTGTTTCTCTTGGGTCAGTGTAAAAGACTTGTCAGATTGGTGTGTTTACACTTCATGCTCTTTCACCAGTCATATCCCTTAACAAGGGCTGCTAATAGAAAGTTCAGTACCAGTGATGAGACAATCAGGCTAACTGCCAACAGCAAACACACACACACACCGTTGCACAGTTGGATCTCTGCCCTCTGGGAGCTCTCGCTGTTTTCTCACTGTTCAAACTGAGGGACCATTTAATACCCAGCACTTCTTTGTCCAGACAAGGCCATTTTTCACACTGGCTCTGCTGCTTTTGGCACACACTTAGACACACACTCACAGATGCTGGGTGAGTAAGTTAATCTGCTGTTTTATGTGGATGAAGCAGCTCAGGGTGTTACATCTTCCCCCCACACCCTGTTCAGCCCCCTCATATCTTCCTGGCCTGTAGATGTGTGGAACCCGTCACACATTCTCATCCTCGTTTTATTTCGGAAGCAGTATCAGTCTATCTGGTGTAGTGGAGCGTCACAGGGTTTTGTCGGAATCAATAATAATGTAGAGCTTTTTCCCACTCGCATGAGACACTCGTCATTTTTCTGTCCATCAGTGGATCGATAAAATACAGAAGCTTTTCACTGCAGCTCCTGCTCTGAATCTTTAATGTTACATGTCAAACTTGCGGCTTTAACACAAATAAACAGCTGTTTTCAGGGAGAATTTTAGTTTTTATTAAAGCATTGTGTCTGTAAAACACCATGATTCTCAGGCAAGCTTTGCCTTTATTTTTATGATTATTTGGAGATTCCTCCTGTAGTTTTCCAGGCAGCTGGGGCCTTGCTTTCTGCCTTTTTAATGCCACAAGTTAAGTTTGGACTGAGCTTAAAGGGAGATGCAGTGGATAAAAAATATCTACACACACAACCTGTTAAAATGTCAGGTTGTTGTGATGTAAAAAAAAAAAAAAATAAAGCCACAATATAATATTCTCAATATTTACCACATTTAATGGAAATGGACTATACTTGTACAGCACCTTTCTATCTTATCTCAAAACACTTTACTTCACAATCTGTGCCTCATTTACCCATTTATACAACACTCTACTAGATCTATACAAAGATTAATCAGAGCTTTATCACATTCATACACTGAATGGACACACATCAGATATAATGAGGGGTTCAGTGTCTTGCCCAGGGACACTTCAGCATGTGACTGCTGGTGGAATTGAACCCCCAACTCTTGCATTAGAGGATGAGTGATCTAACCACTCAGCCAAAGTCGCCCATTTAATGTGACTTTACTGTGTACAATTCAGGTAGAAAACACTGTTTAGGAGATAATGTAAAAAATAAATTGATGCAATAAACTGGTTGTCCAAAAATGTACATTATTAAACTAATACTTTATATGCTGGTGAAGATTTTCAGTCGTCCAGGACATGATAAAATCAAAAAAGGCGTTCAATACAGAACAACTGTCCAGTAAAATAAAGTCCAGTTGTTCTGTATTGAACGCCTTTTTTGATAATACTTTATATATACTACTTCATTTATTAGTGCCTCAAAGTACTCCTTCCATCATCCTGTCACACTCTCCTCACTTGTTAGAACATTACCATTCCTATCTTTAATAAGCCTAACCTTACCGAGTTGCTCCCAGTAGGACTGGAAAGCGCCTTGCATGGCAGTCTGCCGCTACCGGTGTATGAATGGGTGGGTGGATGGTTGGTATTGTAAAGCGCTTTGGGGCCCCTCATTGGGGGCTGGAAAGCGCTATATAAATAAGCTCCATTTACCATTTACCATTTAACCTGCTGCACATCCTTTCCAGCCTGCTCCCTCTGTCTTGCCAATCCTTCTTGCGCTCTTTAGTATCCAATCTCCCATACAACTCATTGTACGCCCTCTGCTTTTTCTTGGCTACTTCCCTCTTTGCTCTATGTCCCATCTCCTTATATTCCTGTCTCCTCTCTTCAGTCCTCTCACTGTCATATTTCTTCTTGGCTAATCTCTTTCTTTGAATGGCGTCCTGCACTTCACTATTCCACCACCAGGTTTCCTTATCATCCATTCTCTGTCCAGATGACACACCAAGTACCTTCCTACCTGTCTCTCTAATTACTGTTGCTGTAGTAGCCCAGTCACTTGGAAGCTCTTTCTTACCACCCAGAGCCTTTAACAGCTCCTCTCTGAATTTCTCACAACATTCTTCCTTCTTCATCTTCCACCATTTGGTCTTCTTCTCTGGTTTTACTCTTTTTCTCTTCTTCACAACAACAGTCATTCTACACACAACCATCCGATGCTGTCTGGCCACGCTCTCCCCTGCTACAACCTTACAGTCTCCAATCTCCCTCAGGTTTCCTCTTCTACACAGAATGTAATCGACCTGTGTACTCCTTCCTCCACTCTTATAGGTCACTCTATGTTCCTCCCTCTTTTGGAAATAGGTATTGACTATAGCCATTTCCATTCTCTTGGCAAAATCCACCACCATCTGTCCTTCCTGGTTTCTTTCCTTGACACCAAACCTACCCATCACTTCCTCATCCCCTCTGTTTCCTTCACCAACATGTCCATTCAGGTCTGCTCCAATCACCACTCTTTCCTCCCTGGGAATACTCTCTATCACTTCATCCAGATCTTTCCAAAATGTATCTTTCTCCTCCCCATCACATCCAACCTGTGGAGCATAACCACTTACTATGTTTAGCATCAGACCTTCTACTTCTACCTTCAGACACATCACCCTATCTGACACTCTCTTCACCTCTACTACATTCTTTGCCAACTCCTCCTTCAGGACCACCCCTACTCCATTTCTCTTTCTATCCACACCATGGTAAAACAGTTTGAACCCTGCTCCAATGCTGCGAGCCTTGCTGCCCTTCCACTTGGTCTCTTGGACACATAAAACATCTACCTTTCTTCTCTGCATCATGTCAGCCAGCTCTCTACCTTTGCCTGTCATTGTCCCCACATTTAGAGTTGCAACCCTCAGTCCTACATTCTTCACTTTCCTCCTCTCCCTCTGTCTCCTGACACGTTTCCCTCCTCGGGGTCTTCGACTAACAGTAGCACAATTTCCGCCTACACCCTGTTTGTCAACAGCACCGGTGGTGGTCGTTGTTAACCCGGGCCTCGACCGATCTGGTATGGTTTTACTTTGATGAACTCGCATTATAGTTTTGGCAAAAGTGTTTTACATCAGATGCCCTTCCGGACACAACCCTCACCATTACCCGGGCTTGGGACCGGCACAAGATATACACTGGCTTGTGCTCCCTAGTGGCTGGTCCCCTTCTTCATCCCTGATCTGGTTTAATGGCGTTTTCTTTTGTTTTTGTTTTTTCCAAGAGGCAAACGATCTCTTCCTCCTCGTCTGCTTACGTCATGACTAAAATTGTGAGAAATGAAGGCATTTGTCACGGGAGAATTAAAATCAGGTCCAGCGTGGCTGCAGGAGGGTCTGGAGATTTCCTGCTGGGCTGGTCTGCTGTGTGGTCTGCAGGGCCAGCGCTCCTTATTTTTATTTTTTAGAGCTTTTCATTAACAACATATAAACACAGAACACCTCTGCTGCTGCTCCTGGGCTGCAACCTGTCAATCAATCCAGTAGGCGTGTCAGCAAATGACCAGTCGGCAAATTCAGTCTGTCCCAAAGCTAAGCGCCCCTTTCCTGCAGAGCTGGGCTGCAGCTGGTCAGGGTGTACGCTCGAGTATGAAGTCTCAACCATCTGCGCAGTTTCCACGTGGCTCACAGTCCGCCCCAGTCTGTGAGAGCCTTCAAATGATCCAGGCAAGCCAAATGTAAAGTTTTAGTTTAGTTTTTTCATCTTGTGAAATGGGACATGCTGTGGACCATTTCCAGGTTCAGGTGATCCGAAGTTGTACAAAGTATTTAATGTGTTCTTTAGTTAGTCATTACAAGACATACTGCACTTTCTATCATGTACAGTTCTCTGTAGCCTTTAAAATGTCAGTTTTATACAAATTTTAAAAGAATAATTAGAAGGAAAATCAAAAAATCTATATGATGAGCCGGGCCAACACAGATGTAATGTCACTGATTGAAGTGAACCAAAGCAAACCTTGTTTTATTGTGACAGACGTTCATAATTGCAGTAAGTATGCAGACAGCAGGAACATTTAGTCCATCAGAACACACCCAGGTTCAGAGTGCAGATGTGCAGACATGACGTGAGTGGCGATGCTGATCTTAAGCCTGTTTGTCAGACTTCTCCTTTATGTCCAGAGCCTCAGTGGGACTCAGGCAGCCTGCCAACTCTCTTTTATTAAATTACACCAAGCTTTGTCTCTCCAATTTGATTACCCAGGTTGCTTTGGCTAATAATAAGTCTCCTTTCCCCTCTCTCTCAAACCATGTGCTGTGGTGGTCCCAGCCAACAGTCCATGTTCTGTTCTCACTGAGGTCCAAAACAAGGTAATCCATTTGTCTGGACTGATTTGGTCTCTGTCCAACACTTCTGTCCTCTTTTCACCTCCTCCTGGACTCACAGTTACACTGTAGCGCATGGATGATGTTTCAAACTGCCTTTCTAAACTCATCTTTACTGAAAGGCAAAAGGTGAACAGTAAAGTTTTTTGCCTCTGTGTCTGTGTGCATTTTTGTCTCAGAGCAAAATGTCTCTTGAACCATTGAACAGGTTTTAGGCAAACTTTCAGAAACTAATCGTTGGTTGTACATCTTCAACTGATTAACTTTTGGATCCAACACAATTCAAGATGGCTTCCAAACCCAGTGATCTGTTGATTTTGCAAGTTTGCTCACAGTCTCTGATTTTGTACTTGTTTCATTTTACTGACGAGAGACAAAATATCAAGACAAAATCTAGGAAAACAAACCATATTATTGAAAGTTACCAACTAAATTGCAAATCATTAATTAATACCAGGCCAGAATTATGGCTCCCGCAGATCCTTGTTCTCATGTGGCATCCACATAACAGTCAGTCAGTTCTTATTCATCTAATGACCTAAATCAAAATGGGTATTTAAACCATCACAAAGGTAGACATGCACCTCAAACTATGCCGCCAACCATTCATTAGAAAAAACGGACAAAGAGGAGCAATTTGCTGCATGGTTGCCTTCACAAAAAGCACGGCAGGTATGTCAGGACAGGTGTTATTCAAAGTGTCAGTGATGAGTGTTGCATCTCTAATGAAGTGAGAAGTTCATGCAGTTTTTAACCTAACCTCTGAAGGTAACTTGTCCTTTGTGCTTGCATGTATTTAGTGATGTTTGTGTTGGTAATATGAAGCAGAGACAGAGTAGGGGCAAATGATACTCGAGGTTTGTCCAAAAACTTGGTGCAGTACTTTTTTTTTGCCTCAATTTTTGTTTAAACAAGTAGTCTTATGTTTTTTCTGTTATTGTCTTACAATTCTATAACTGCAGTTATTGTAGTCCATTCAAGAAATTTAGCTCACAAATGCATGCTACATTTATGATTTATTCAAAGTTTGACTTTGTGAACATTAAAACAAACTTAAAATCTGTAGTCTTTATTTTCAGCTGTAATGATTCTTGTGTATTCTCTTTATTTGCAGTAATTTCAGTTTGCTACAACCTGCTGAAAGTTCTGCTGTGTAGTTTGAGATGGAATGGTTTAGTATTATTATTTTTAGACATGCTAGAATGTTTGCCTCGCAGCGTTTAGCCCCTCAGCAAAAATGTCCTTCACCAAGAAACTCCAGCTTGGGTTCAGTGAAACCTCAGAGGCCTCAGTGGCACACCGGGCAGGAAACAGAAACCGTTCATTTTTCCTCACACCATGTTCAAAGCATGTTGTGTGACACATTCACTTTGACTCTTCTCAAGTGACCTGACACTTCACAACTTGTAACATATTGTGTTCTTTTTTTACAGCCTTTATACTATTGTAGGTTTAGACTTGATTTTCTCTTAAGTTATCAGCCATGGTCTCCTGCTACTGTTAAAATCAGAATCAGAATAAGCTTTATTATCATTGCACCGAGGTACAGCGAGAACATGTACGCACAGTTGCCCGAAAGTGTACGAAGCTACAGATAATTTTTTTCAGTGCGGCCTTCTTATTCTTAGCAGAATAATAATCTTAGATTTGAAAAGGGGAAATAACCATGAGGGTAGATAGTGGTATTACAAAAAAGATCTTTCACATCTTGTCTATCAGGACACTACTCATAGCTGGTGACCATAGGTGAGGCTAGGAACATAGACCGACACGATTAGTATAGATATCAGAGTTTTGCATGACATCAGGACAATTCTTTCGTCCCCTCAACAATAACCTTGCGTCTTTATATCCCCCCCACCCCCACACACACACCACCACCACCACCAGGCTGAGGAGATTGTACGCAGAGAGCTGGAGAAGAAGGAGACGCCCAGTCTGTACTGTTTACTCGGAGACATCTTGAATGATCATCAGTACTACGACAGGGCGTGGGAGCTGTCGGGCGGACGAAGTGCCAGAGCAATGCGCTCCAAAGCCCTGTTGCACCTCCGCAGCAAGGAGTTCCAGCAGTGTGTCAACTGTTTTGAGAAGTCACTCAAAATTAACACCATGCAGGTACAAACACTGACACTGAACCTGTCCTGTCCACAGTAACACGTTGTCATTACTTCTGTTAAGTGAAAAGTGCATATTTGCAGTTTTACTCAATTCACTCGTCATCAGATTGTATGTAAATGTAAAATTAAATGAGCAAAAATATGTTAAACCATGACTGTCAGTGTGGAAAACGAAAACTGTCTAATGATCCAACATCTTGTACACTATAGAACCACCTGTAACAACAGCTTTATCCATCCACCCAGCCATTGTCTTCCACTTGTTCCGAAGTCGGGTCATGGGGCAGCAGCTTGAGCAGGGAGGCCCAGCCATCTCTTTCCGCAGCCACCTCTTCCATCTCTTCTGGGAGGATTCCAAGGCGTTCCCAGGCTAACAGAGAGACATGGTCTCTCCAGCGTGTCCTGGGTCTTCCCCTGGATCTCCTCCCAGTCGGACATGCCTGATGCACCTCCCCTAGGGAGGCGTCTAGGGGGCATCCTTACCAGATGCCTGAACCACCTCAACTGTACTCTCGATGTGGATGAGCAGTGGATCTACTCCAAGTCTCCTGATAACTGAACTTCTCGCCCTATCTCTAAAGGAGAGTCCAGCTACCTTGCAGAGGAAACTCATTTCAACCGCCTGCAATCTCATTCTTTCGGTCACTACTCATAGCGGGTGACCATAGGTGAGGATAGGAACATAGGCCGACCAGTAAACAGAGAGCTTTGCCTTACAGCTCAGCTCTCTCTTCACCACAACGGACCAGTACAGAGTCCACAATACTGTAGACACTGTACCAATCCGTCTGCCAATCTCACTCTCCATTCTTCCCTCACTCGTAAACAAAACCCTGAGATACTTGAACTCCTCCACTTGAGGCAGAACCTCACCCTCAACTTGAAGAGAGCAATCCACCCTTTTGCGGTTGAGGACCATGGCCTCAGATTTGGAGGTGCTGATTCTCATCCCAGCCGCTTCACAGGGTCTCACCGAACTCCTCCCACATCTGAGCTTTTGCCTCCGCAACAGCCAAGTCTGTGGACCGCTTGGCCCTCCAGTACTCCGGTACTCCTCAGCTGCCTCCGGAGTAGGGCTGGGCCATATCATATCGTTACCGGTAAAACCGGTATAAAAAGCTTGCCCGGGCAAAAAACATATCATGATATGCTACTTTCATGACGTAATACGTCAGGGCGCCCCGCCCCTTAACACCTGAGCGCTTTAAACAACTGCGCACCTCCCCTCCAACAGTCTGTACTGGTGTAAAACGCTAAAAACAATCCGCGCGTGTCTCAGCTTCTCTCCCCCCCTGCTCTGCAGGCACAGAGAGCTGTCCCCCCCGCTCTGCTCTGAGCAGTCGCGGTGCTGCGTGCGTGTCTTTCGCTGCGTGTCCCCCGCTGTAAACTGTGTTACAAACACGCGCGGCTCCACAGTCGCTCCACATCAGACACAGATCACTTTAAAAAAATGAATCGGAGGAATGACACGTTCCTGCATGAACAGATGAAGCTTGTAACAATCTCCCTTTTAAACGTGAGCTTGTACACGCTCAAGAGAGTTCTTTTAACTATTTTTGAATGTAATCAGGAAACTGAGTATAACACTAGACCGTCATAAATAAACATTATAGGAAAAATGAATGAATAAATAAATTTGGACACGTCAACTTCAAGGTGCCGTAGGGCGTGGCTGTATTAATCAAACAAAAATCAGCTGTTCCAATTGTGATTCAAACATAATTAGTTACACACAAGCACATTTACATTAACATAATAAAGTTTCTGAAAAAGTTCAAGTCCCCATAAACTTCCCCCAGAGAGATCTCTTGTTAATTATAATAAATTGTCCCATGAAAAAAAAGTCGGCCGTTAGTCACTCAAAAAATATAAACACAAAAATATAAAAACAAAATATAGATTAAAAAAAAGCACCACAAAAACTAAAGTGCAGGTGTAGTTTTACTTGGAGACTAAATACTTTACTAAATAAAGTAATTTCAGTAAAATTACCCCTTGTTGTTTTTTAAAATTTTATATAATACTGCAAAGCAACATGTTAAGTTAATTTTGTCAAATAAATACATTTGATTTTTTTTTTTGGGTTATATCACGAAATTTATCGTTATCGTGATAATACTCTGAAATATCACGATATAATTTTTGAGCCATATCGCCCACCCCTACTCCGGAGTCCCAACAGCCAGCACGGACCGATAGGACTCCTTCTTCAGCTTGACATTCTCCCTAACCCAGGGTGTCCACCATTGAGTTTGAGGATGTCCACCACAAGAAGCACCAACAATCTTGCAGCTACAGCTCAAGGCAACCACTTCAACAATTGAGTCATGGAACATGGCCCACTCGGACTCAGTGTTCCCCGCCTCAGCTGGGATGCAGTTAAAGCTCTCCCGGATGTGTGAGTTGAAGATCTTTCCGACTACTCTGACTGACGAAGCCCTCTGGAGTGAGGGTGAAACGTTTCTACTAAAAAGAAACTGTCCAGATGAACTGATTGAGAATGAGCGGATTTGATACCTGGACTATTGAGAATTAACTTTCTTATCTTTCCGATAGGTTCTTTTGCCAGATGTTCCCAGCAAACCTTCACTATACGTTTGGGTCTACCGGGTCTCTCTGGCATCTTCCCCTGCCATCTGATTCAACTCCCTGCCAGGTGGTGATGAGTTGACATCTCAGCTCCTCTCTTTACCGGAGTATCCAAAACAAACAGATACAAATCAGGTGACATGACTACAAAGTCAATCATCGATCTACGACCTAGGGCGTCCTGGTGCCAAGTGCACTTATGAACACCCTTATGTTCGAACATGGTGTTTGTGATAGACAAACTATAACTAGCACAGAAGTCTAACAACAGAACACCGCTCTGGTTCAGATCAGAGAGGCCGTTCCTCCCAATCACACCCCTCCAGGTCACACTGTCATTACCCACGTGAGCATTGAAGTTCTCCAGCAAAATAAAGGAGTCCCCAGTTGCTCCCCCTTCTAGCACTCCAAGAAGGACTCCAAAAAGGTAGGATACTCTGAACTGCCGTTCGGCACAAACAAAAGTCAGAGCTCGTCCCCCCACCCGAAGGTACAGGGAAACTACCCTCTCATCTACTGGAGAAAACTCCAACACACAGGCACCAAGTTGAGGGGATAAGAGTAGACCCACACCAGCTTGGCGCCTCTCACCATGGGTAACTCCAGAGTGGAATAAGGTCCAGCCCCTCTCAAGGAGATCGGTTCCAGAGCCCATGCTTGGTGTTGAGGTGAGCCCAACTATATCTAATCAGTTCCTCTCAACCTCACGTAGAAGCTCAGGCTCCTTCCCCACCAGAGAGGTCACATTCCATGTCCCAAGAGCCAGATTTGGTAAATTACGGTCAGAGCGCCAAGGTCCCCACCTTCGGCCACTACCCATGGCATCATGCACCTGACTTATGGCCCCTCCTGCAGGTGGTGGGTCCACAGGAAGGCAAACCCATGTTGCTCATTCGGGCTGAGCTCGACCGGGCCCCATGGGTAGAGACCCGGTCACTAGGCACTCGCCAATGAGCCCCTCCCCCAGACCTGGTTCCAGGGTGGGGCCCCGGTAGTCAACGTCTGGGCAAGGGACACAGAGTCCCTTTTTTGTCCCTGTCCATATAAGTCTTCTGAATCGCTCTTTGTCTGGCCTGTCACCTAGGACCAATCTGCCTTGGGAGACCCCACCAGAGGCAATTATAATTAGCCCCGACATCATAGTTCCTAGGATCATTCAGGCGCACAAACTCCTCTACCACTATAAGGTGGCGATTCCACGAGAATACTCTTAAAGCTGCTATATGTAACTTTTCTAACAATATATTTTTAACATATTTCTTCACTCTGTCACTAGATTGATGTTAGAGAGGTAATCTCTGAAAAAAACTAAAAAAAAATATTGTCCCCTTGCTTCTCCAGGTGGTAAATAAGCATTTCTAAAAAGAAAAAGTGACCCGCCATTTTCCAGCCAATAAAAACAAAGTTTGTAACCAGCCAATAAAAACCGAGCTTGAATTCGAATCAGCCAATAAAAACAGAGCTTGAATTTGAATTTTAACAGACCACAAGGGGGCAGTGCCATATATGGCTCTGAGGGGGAGGGATCAGAATGCTTTGCTTGTTGAAATTTTTTCTAAGTGCTGATGTTCTACAGAAACTGCAGACTCCACCTTTAATATTCAGTTTCTGTATGACTTTACACCATTGGCCCACTCGTCTTCACAATATGACTTCAGTTCATTGATGTTTATAGACTTTTGTTTTTAAAGGTGTCACTACACATTTCAATCAGATGGAGGTCTGGATTTTAACCACAGCAAATTATCACAAACACGTCATAGTGTTCAAACACGGTGGTGGAGGGGTGATAAGTTGGGCTTTTTTTTTTTTTTTACAGCCACAGGACCTGGTCACCTTAGAGCAGGGCTATTCAACTAAATTACTCAGTGGGCCACAGTTATTGAAAGCCAGTAGCTCAGGGGCCAGACATCCAGCAGTTATTGGTTGTTTTACGATTTAAAATATTGTTTTATTTAAATATGAACCCATTGGTGGTTCGAACTGAGCTCACCCGTGGGCCTGATTTGGCCCCTGGGCTGCCATTTGAATAGCACTGCCTTGAGTAATTGAGTTGACCATAAAATCCTGTAGACCAAAATATTCTAGAGTCAAACTTGTGGACATCTGTCCAACAGCTGAAGCCTGGACCAAACTGGGTCGATGCAACAGAAAAATAATCCCCAACACAGCAACAAATCTACAGCAGAGCAGCGGAACAAGAAGAAAGAATCAAGGCGTTACAAATCAAACTCTTGGCCTTGACATGATTGAAACGCTGGGGTGTGGGGAGGGGGGCCTTGAGAGAGCTGTCCAAATACTAATGTCTCCAACCTCAGAGAGCACACTTAAGATGAAGAGTGGGCCAAATTCCTCCACAACCATGTCAGACACTGATAATGTCAGAAAACAGTTGCTTGGTGCTAAGTATCCTGATGCATGCTCAATAATCCAGGTAGAAAAATCTAAAAAAGTTAATTCTGGTCCTCTGGACATTCAAAAAACAAAACAAAAAAATCGTAGAAATGTTTCGACTTTCCTCCAAAAGACTTCTTCAGTCTGAGGTGCTGTATTCAGCTCAGTCTTATAAATAGCACCTTCTCACAGTGGATCAACCAGTTTGCTGCTGACAGCCGAAACTAGCTGCTCACATGATCAAGGAGGACCATCAGCCTAACAATGGACCATTAGCACCCTGATTTTAGCACCCTATTTTATGCTTATGTTTATTAAATGTTTTAGTGTTTAGTGTTTAGATGGTTACTGTTGCACCGAGGGACTGAGAGAAACGCAGTTTCGGTCCTGTGTATGTCCTGTACATATTGCAGTTCTGACAATAAAGTTGACTTTGACTTGACTTTGACTGATGGTTGTTTGCTATTCACAGGGGGCTGAGTGATACTAGACAGCGTTGTATAAGGGGGACAGTTGAACACGGAGGCCTCCACCTCTGTTTAAGGATGGACAGTTTATTTTCACAAAGATGGCCTCCTTTACTCCTCTCTCAAACCATCGTTCCTCTCCATCAAGGATGTGAACATCTTCATCCCTGAAAGAGTGACCGCTGTCCTGGAGATTGGTGCTAAGGTTTTACAAGTTTTGGATTACAAAATAATCTCAGTTTACGACAGTTTCTGTAATTTGACGTACTGTATATTAGTTAGATAAAGTAACATAATAGTTCATGTGGTGTTCGTCTCAGATTAAATTGACCCAGTTTTTAGGACTCATTTAGGATTATCATGTCAAACAAGAGCATGTGTTCTTACCTGTAACTGCAGCTGATGTTAGGTGGAGCAAAAGGTTTTCACAAGTTAATCCAGAGAGCTGAAGAGCTCTAAAATAATAATAATAATAATAATAATGAATTCAATTTATAATGCACTTTTCATTAATAAAAATCTCAAAGTGCTACAAAGTGTAACAAAGCAAAGATCAAAATAAAACAAGTGATAAAATCAAATAAAATCAATAATAATATCGACTAAGATCAAAGATAAAATCATGTGGATGCAGATTAGGCTTGCTTAAAAAATAATAAAATAAAGCAAGTGATAAAATCAAGTAAAATCAATAATGATATCATCTAAGATCAAAGATAAAATCATGTGGAGGCAGAATAGGCTTGCTTAAAAAGAAAAGTCTTCATGCTGCTTTTAAAGTCAACCAGTATTCAAATAAATAGTTAGTTTCAGCAGTGCTTAAATTTCTCACATCAGCTCATTACAAACCTGACCATGATGTGTCCTGGCTTTTCAAGCTGCTCTTCAACAAACATCGTTTGTGTTGGACGTCTGTGTTTTTTTCTGAATGTGTTGTTTTGTGCACAGCTCGGTGTGTGGTTTTCCCTCGGATGTGCCTACTTTGCTCTGGAAGGCTATGAGGGGGCTGCCAAAGCTTTCCAGAGGTGTGTGGGACTCGAGCCAGATGTAAGTGCACTCCACACCACGCACACACTCCTGTCTTTCTGAGGAAACACCAACATAAGCATTGTTTTCCTACTCCAAACGTTTTATTTATTTATTCTGTTAATCCTCATGGTGAAATTATTTATCTGCATTTTTACCATTGCACATGTGAGCACACATGTGAAGCAGTGGGCTGCCATCTAGGTGCTCCAGAAGCAGCTGGGGTGGGGATGGGGTTAAGTGGGCTCCACCCTCATTTGCCCCACTCTGTGCTCATGAGGCAGGTGTGGGTGTGCACCTTTTCCACCCACATTTTAATGTCGTCGGTCCGGGGAGTCGAACCAGGAAGTTGGTCCACTCTCTAACCTCTGCGCCACCACTCCTGTAACATGAGAATCTCACCTATTCAACCAAAAACATCTTTTTGTTATACCCTGATGCATGCTCAATAATCCAGGTAGAAAAATCTAAAAAATCTAAGTCTGGTCCTCTGGACATTCAAAAAACAAAACAAAGCAAAAAAATTGTAGAAACGTTTCGTCTTTCGTCCGAAAGACTTCCTCAGTCTGAAATGCTGTATTCAGCTTCAGCTCAGTCTAAATAGCACCCTCTCACAGTGGATCAACCAGTTTGCTGATGACAGCTGAAACCAGTTGCTCACATGATCAAGGAGGACCATCAGCCTAACGATGGATTGTTAGCACCCTGATGGTTGTTTGCTATTCACAGAGGGCTGAGTGATACTAGCAATAACAGCATTGTAAGAGGGGGACAGTTGAACCCGGAGGCCTCCACCTCTGTTTAATGATGGGCGGTTTCTTTTCACAAAGATGGCCTCCTTTACTCCTCTCTCAAACCATCGTTCCTCTCTATCAAGGATGTGAACATCTTCATCCCTGAAAGAGTGACCTCTGGCCTGGAGATGAGTGTAGACCACAGAGTCCTGACCTGATGATGTTGATCTTCTGTGCTGGACCATCCTTTTGGCCAGTGGCTGTTTAGTTTCCTCGATACATCTTTGTGAAAAGAAACCATCCATCATTAAACAGAGGTGGAGGCCTCCGGGTTCAACTGTCCCCCTCTTACAATGCTGTTATTGCTAGTATTACTTAGCCCTCTGTGAATAGCAAACAACCATCAGGGTGACGACGATCCATCGTTAGGCTGATGGTCCTCCTTGATCATGTGAGCAGCTGGTTTCAGCTGTCAGCAGCAAACTGGTTGATCCACTGTGAGAGGGTGCTATTTATAAGACTGAGCTGAATACAGCATCTCAGACTGAGGAAGTCTTTCGGATGAAAGACGAAACGTTTCTACAGTTTTTTTTTTGCTTTGTTTTGTTTTTTGAATGTCCAGAGGACCAGACTTAGCTTTTTTAGATCTGTTTATTATATTTAATTTTATCTGAAAGTATGATTTTGTGCCAGACGACCTACAGATCACAATAAATTAAAGTTTCAGTTTCACAGTAATTTCCAAACACACTTCTTGAAGTACTGAAGATTTGGGCAAGCTTAAATTAAACAAACTGTACAGTCGAACACACTGCAGTTTCACTCTGAGGATGGCCACCAGAGCATAGATTTATATCACTGTAGTTGATGTTTTACAGAATTCAGTTGTTTTAATGACGAAAAAGACTTTAATCCAGTTTTACTCAAACCCAGTTCAACCTCAGATAAAACTGTCAAACATACAGGGACTTGTTTTTCTTACAATAATCTGTTTGCTACAATCTGACAACAAAATTCAATTATTTCCTCCTTACTTGCGTAATTATCAGATTTCTGATTAAATATATAAATTTTTAATTCAACCTTTATTTCTACAGGCTCGTGTCATTGAGCCTCGAGGACTCCTGTACAAGAGCGACCTGTCCTGGGTGCTAATGATACATTTACTTCCCAAAATTCCAACGTTCATCAACTTTCTTTTTTTTTTTAAGCCAAACCGCACGCTGGGACGTACTTTTCTAAAGAACCTAAGTCGACAAAATGCTCATGTTTTCATGTGTTAAGTGAAAATGAAATGTCAAATTTATGAGTGCAAATACAGTAGTTTGGAAAATAATTAGGACATTTAACACGTTCAGTTCAATATGTTTTGGTGAAATCTTTTTTTTTTTAAATCATAAGAATCCTGAATGACAGAGCGTTTTCTTACTTGGTTTGACTCAAATCTTTTTATTGTCTGTGAAGATCCTTCTAATTTATCTGCAGATGTTGTCTACACTTTATGATATTCAGCTAACAAAAGTCATAATGCTGTTCTCAGTGGAGCTGCAGGTTCTGATGCATTTTTTTATCAGGACTTTTCCTCAGTTGTGGGAGGAGATTCTGATTAAAAGTATTAATGGAAACTGAAAAATATCAGTACAGTGTAATAATATATAAAAATACTGTGGCGTTGTGTGTGTTGGAGTTCATGTTTTATACACACACATACATATGTTGTTAACTCATCTACACTACACAAACAGACAGATGAGCGTGGTGATGAGTCGGTCCACATCTAAGACGTTCGTTTCATGTGTTCATCACTGCTGGCAGAGATGATGGAGTTCAGAGATGTTGGTTCAGCTGCTTTATTTAGAGGACAACTAATGAAAGAACTCACTATGAACCATTTCGTTTAACATCTGACTGAGCATTTTTGGTTTTATAAATCACACCAGAAACAATAAATGATGTTTTTTGTTTGTTTGTTTGATGAACCCATCCAGATGACCTGACTTAACTTTTTTAGATGTTTCTACCTGTATTATTGAGCATGAATCAGAATAAATGATATTCTGATTTTATTTTCCAGTTCAAGAAAAGACAAATGTTGGCTTTTAAAAAAATATTTGAGTTGTAGATTTCACTTGTAGAAACCAACAGTCTTTGCTCATCAGGTTGTATTGTGTCATACAGCAGCTGACAGATCAGCTCTGCAGAATGCTCCTTGTCACACAGCATTTTGTTGAGCTCCCACCATAAATCTCCATTTGACAGCTTCTCTTCAGCCGTTGGAAATGTTTCGCTTTCTTTCTCTTTAGCTCCTAATGATGGTTTATCTTCTTCAAACCGTCTTCAGCTGTTTTCTTACAATCACAGTTTCTAATCATTTTTAAGACATTTTGCTAATTCAGTTTTCTGACTGATGCTCTGCCATCTTCCTGCAAGTCACCTTTTTATAAGTTGAATTTTTAGCTCCAGCTGATTAAAACAATCGTTGAAGGTGTTTAAGAATGTGTGTTTTGTTTCAGCTGTTGTTTCCTGTCAGTCAGCTGAAGAAACCCTCTTGATTGCAAACTTTAGCATCCCTAGAATAGTGCAGGTGTTTGTTTCAGACACAGTCTAATCATATAATATTTACACACTTGATCTGATCATTATAAATAAATATATGAATAAAGGTTGAATGAATTATTCACCACATTCTATATTTATTCATTTATTTATTTTACAAAGCTAAAACACTAATTACAACTGGGATATATTTTCCTTTTTTTGTATAAAAACATTTTATTCTATATTTTGCTTTAGTCAGAACTTTCAGTCTGAGGTTTTTGACTGTTGTCTGTTCTATTTTACAAACATAACTTTGAATTTTACTGTTAAACAATAGTTTTCTGAATTCCTTTACTTTTCTGCTCCTCCTGCAGAACGCTGAGGCGTGGAACAACCTCTCCACAGCTTACATTCGCCTCCAGATGAAGTAAGTTCGGCTCCTGAGTGTTGGAGCAGGCCTGTCTCCACGTTTATGTTCTAAGAAAAGATTATCTCTCCATGTAGAAAGTGGTTTTATAGAGTCAGGCCATATGGAAGGTTTGGCCATCTCCATACAGACATTGGGAGCACCATGCTTATACTGATAACGGATATATTGGCTGATTTTTTTTTTTTAGCTTTGTTCACCCCCAAGAATCTTAAATAACAGCGAAAGGAACAGGGCTCGTTTATTTAACGCAGCTGTTAGCATCCATGAAGCTAAGCTAATCAGATCCATATGGTCCCCGACTTACGACGTTGTTCCGTTCTTATGTTGCGTCGTAGCTCGAATTTCGACGTAACTCAAAACATACGTCCAAACTGCACCTTATACGTACAGTACTGTATTTTACCAAGCACTAAGCCTATCCTAACACATTACCCTACATAATTGTCAAAAAACACATACATTTCAGAGCCATAATGAAGGGAAAAAATAGTTAATTTCCTACTTTGGACTGCTGGTGAAGCCATTTCCTCCGTTTCTCCCCCCCTCCTCCAGATTCTCCATTCGTTTACGTTGTAAAATCGCCGTCCATAAAACAGCTACTTTTCCACAGCTGCTGCCTGTTTCCGCCTGTCCAGCTTGCTGCAACAAGTTTTGTTTTGTTTTTTGAATGTCCAGAGGACCAGACTTAGCTTTTTTAGAGAGTACAGGCAGCTGTAGCCTCCACAGCTAGCAAAATGGGAAACTGGAAGTTCGCCCAAAACTGCGTAAATCGGCTTCAAAATAAAAAAATTCAATTTTCAATATTTTTTATTTATTTTTATTTTTATGGAGATGCGTGTCGTAACCCCGAAACGTCGTAACTCGAGGCCGTCGTAAGTCGAGGAATACCTGTACATAGTCCCACTGTAGTTTACAAGTGGAGCACTGGTCATAAAACCAGTCTTCCTAAAGTGTGTTCACCTTTTCTATCCTCCACTTTTCACCATTAAGTTATCAAATGTGTCATAAAAAATATAAATTAAACAAAGTAACACCTTCCCTGTTCATTGTTTAACAGCCAGTCACGTATGGTGAAGGTCTAATTAGCTCAGGGCTCAGTCTTAGGCTCCCTCCTCTTCACACTGTACCTGCTCCCTCTTGGCTCCATTCTTAGAAAATATGGGATCTCCTTTCATTGTTATGCAGATGATACGCAGATTTATGTCCCGCTTCAGAAAAAGGACTCCAACTCTCTGGCCCCTCTGTTTTCATGTCTGGAGGACATCAAAGCCTGGATGGCTGTGAACTTTTTAAAGTTTAATGAGGGGAAGACTGAGGTGATGGTTTTTGGAAGCTCCACTGAGACTCCCAAGGTCAATGTTGGTTCCTTGGCTCAATACATCAGACCTATTGTTACAAACCTGGGGGTCAAGATCGATGCCGGACTAAAATTAGAAAACCACATCAGAGCAGTTGTTAAAACTAGTTTTTTCCACCTGAGGCAGCTGGCTAAGGTGAAGCCAATTCTTTCCAAGCAGCATTTTGAAACAGTAGTTCACGCCTTTGTGACCACACGGCTGGACTACTGTAATGCACTCTATATAGGAATCAGTGATTCGTGTATCTCTCAGCTTCAGAGGGTACAGAACGCCGCTGCACGACTTTTAACTGGCACACGAAAGTTTGACCACATTACTCCTGTTTTAACCTCCCTGCACTGGCTGCCCGTACATTCCAGGATTCATTTTAAAGTTCTTTTATTTGCTTTTAAAGCGCAAAATGGTCTTGCCCCGCCCTATCTGTCCGAGTTGCTGCAGCCATACACACCCTCTCGATCCCTCAGGTCATGTGATCAGCTGCTCCTGAGTGTCCCAAAGACAAAACGCAAGCTCAGAGGAGACCGTGCTTTTGCTGTGGCAGCTCCTAAACTGTGGAACAACCTTCCCTTGAACATCAGACAGGCCTCTTCCCTGTCTGTTTTTAAATCTCTTCTTAAAACCCATCTCTTCTCCCTGGCCTATGACACCATCTGCGATGTTGACTTTTAATAATTTTAGTCGCTTGTTTTATCTGATTGTTGATTTTTGATTCCTCAACTTTTATTATGTGACTCTTATTTATTTTAATCATTTTATTACCTGATTGTGATTGTTTTGTTGTGTGTACAGCACTTTGGTCCTGTAGGTGTTTAAATTGCTCTATAAATAAAGCTGGTATGGTATGGTATGGTAATTAGTACTGACTAGCGGTGTAAATCACCAGCTTTACCACGATACAATATTATATTGATTTGTTTGTATGACGATACAATACGATATTTCTCAATATCACAAATTCTGTCACAAGACGGTTTTGATTCCATTCAATTCACAAGTCTGCGATCAATATATTGCGATATCAAATGCCCATCTCATTTACATATAAATAAATTTACAAAAACAATTCAAATCTGATTTAACAAAGTCAAAGTCAACTTTATTGTCAGATCTGCAATATGTACAGTGCAGGACATACACAGGACCGAAATTGCGTTTCTCTCAGTCCCTCGGTGCAACAGTAAACATCTAAACATTGAAACACTGAAACATATAATAATAGACATAAGCATAAAATAGTAAACCTAACACTGTCCTGAGTTTTTTGCATAGTGGTATAAGAGTATGAAAATTTACACCAACTCTAAAACTAAAACATTAAACATTTAATGAACATAATATTGTCCTGAGTTTTTGCATACTAGTATAAAAAAAGAGTATAAAAAGTATAACTAAAATAAACTAAAGGTTTCTAGCATTGACATTTGCAAAGTGGCAAAGCAGCGTATGAGTCAATGTACACAGTATATGTATGAGGTAGTAGTTGATGTTGTTGTAGAGGCAAAAAGTGGCATATGCAGTAAGGCACATTGGGCATCCCTAAATAAGACCGTTCAGAGCACACTGTATATGTACCAGCAGTGGTGTAGATATTAGAGTAGTGTAAATAAATGTAAACAGTAGTAATTACATGTAAGCAGTAGTAATAAAAGTAAACAGTATTAATAAATGTAAACAGAGAATGTAAACAGTATTATGATTATAGGCAGTGATGTAATACAGACATTAGTGCAAGTATGAGAAGTAGTGCAAACTGTATGAGCACATGACCGAGAGTTTAGTGATTAACCCGTTTGATGACACAGAGACTAGTGTTAAAAACTTTGTGTTGAGTGATAATATGTGAGAAAGTTTTAGTGTTAAGGCAGTTCAAATGGGAGGGGAGGCAGAGCAGGCAGAGTGTTTAGCATTCTGACTGCCTGATGAACAGAGCTGTCTCTCAGTCTGCTGGTTCGAGCCTGGAGACTCCTCAGTCTCCTCCCTGATGGCAGCAGTCTGAAGCAGCTGTGTAGTGGGTGTGTGGGATCACCTGCCATGCGGTGGGCTTTCCGATTGAGGCGTTTGCTG
This sequence comes from Garcialebias charrua, assembly GCA_038048925.1. Classification (NCBI taxonomy): domain Eukaryota; kingdom Metazoa; phylum Chordata; class Actinopteri; order Cyprinodontiformes; family Rivulidae; genus Garcialebias; species Garcialebias charrua. Next base: position 38,813 of record JBBPBX010008094.1, read on the forward strand.
TGTAAGTCCTGCAGTGAGGGCAAGGAGGTGCCCACGATCTTCTCAGCTGCTCTCACAATGCGCTGGAGGCTCTTGCGGCATGATGCAGTACATGCACCAAACCACACAGTGATGCAGCTGGTCAGGACACTTTCTATGGCACCTCTGTAGAAGGTGCTCATGATGGGGGTTGAAGCTCCAGCCCTTTTCAGCTTGCGGAGAAAGTAGAGACGCTGGTGAGCCTTCTTTGCCAGTGCTGCAGTGTTCCTGCTCCAGGACAGGTCCTTTGAGACGTGCACTCCCAGGAACTTGGTGCTGTCTACTCTCTCCACTGCGGTGCTGTTGATGGTCAGAGGGGGATGTTGGGCATCCCTCTTCCTGAAGTCCACAACAATCTCCTTTGTCTTCTCCACGTTGAGAGTGAGATTGTTGTGTCCGCACCACAAGGCCAGGCGGCTCACCTCGTTCCTGTAGTCCGTCTCATCGTTGTTGCTGATGAGACCTACCACTGTTGTGTCGTCCGCAAACTTGATGAAGTGGTTGGAGCTGTACGATGGTGTGCAGTCGTGTGTTAGCAGGGTGAATAGAAGGGGGCTCAGCACACATCCTTGTGGGGCCCCTGTGTTCAATGTGATGGTGCTAGATGTGTTACTCCCGATCCGTACTGTCTGTGGTCTCCCGGTCAGGAAGTCTAGCAGCCAGTTACACATTGAGGTGTTCAGCCCCAGACTGTCCAGTTTAAGGATGAGCTGTTGGGGGATGATGGTGTTAAATGCCGAGCTGAAGTCGATGAACAACATTCTAACATAGGAGTCCTTCGTGTCCAGATGTGTGAGAGCTGTGTGAAGGGCAGAGGAGATGGCATCGTCGGTTGAGCGATTAGGTCGGTATGCAAATTGGAAGGGATCCAGGGAGTCAGGGAGGACAGATGTGATGCTTTTCATGACTAGCCGTTCAAAGCACTTCATCAGGATGGGGGTGAGTGCTACTGGGCGATAGTCATTGAGGCATGCGGGCGTTGCCTTCTTTGGGACAGGGATGATGGTGGTGGCTTTGAAACAGGTGGGGACGATGGCCTGGCTCAGTGAGATGTTAAAGATGTCCGTGAAGACCGCTGCGAGTTCCCCTGCACAGTCCTTCAGCACACGACCAGGTATGTTGTCAGGACCAGAGGCCTTCCGGGCGTTAATCTTTATGAATGATCGCCTTACGCTGTCTGAGGACAGCGTCAGCACCTGGCCATCAGGAGAGGGGGGGAGTTTATGTGCTGGTGTGCTGTTACTTGCCTCGAACCGAGCAAAAAACTCATTCAGTTCATTCAGCGCAGAGGCTGAGCTGTCACAGGTCTGGGGGGGTGGTTTGTAGTTTGTGATGGTCTGTATTCCCTGCCACAGACTGCGTGTATCCCTGCTGTCCTTGAAACGGTGAGCTATTTTCCCAGAATACTGCTTCTTTGCCTTTCTGATGCCCCGGTCCAGGTTGTTTCTGGCTGCCCTCAGGCCCACCTGATCTCCCGCTTTGAAGGCAGCATTCCTGGCTCTCAGGAGTCTGTAAACCTCAGCTGTCAGCCATGGCTTCTGGTTAGCCCGAACAGTGATCGAACAGTAACCATTTTATTTCTGTTATTACAGGCACCAGGCATTTAAATAAAATCTATTTTCTTTATTAATGAAAAAATAAATGACCTGTTCAGTATAGTCTCACTTTTCTCATGTTTAAGTACATTTTTTAAAACCAGTTAAGTTAAAAGTGCCCTGATGACCTTTCAGTTATACCGAAACAAAAATTGATATTGAGCTTACATAACATGGCTATCAATGTCGTGTTTCTTCTTCATGTGAACGGTCAAATTTGTTGTGTTTCCCGAGTATTTGAACTCACACTGGCACCTGTTGCATACGACATGAGTTTTGTCTGTCGAGCCGTCCTTCAGTCAGAATCCAGATCATTTCCACAGTGTTGATTTAAATCCAGCAGGAGAGTGAATTTCATCATCTGTGTTTTCTGCCTCGTCTGCCATGTTGCTGAGGCGGCCGCAGAGTGCAGCCGCGCACGGAAATAGTGACACAAACGAAAAGCATATTTTAAAGATGATGATATGAATTGATGTTTTAGTTTTGCCACAATATAATTGAATAATTAATCATTGAATCGATATATTGATTTAAATCGATGTACTGTTACACCCCTAGTACTGACTGCAGCAAAAGAGTTCTTTTTTTCTTTGCAGTGAAGATTTCAGGCAAACCTTTCATTGAGGACAACAAAGATAACGTTCCTAACACTGATATATTTAACTCTACGTTAGATTTATCGTTCTGGATAAAGTTTTATAAGACAATAGGCCATGCTAGGTTATCTAAACGTTAGCTTGCTAACTAGAGATGCACGTAGCTAATGACAAACATTTTGGAGTATTGAAGAGAATTTGTTGTTCCATCCATCCATCCATCTTCTTCCGCTTATCCGGGGTCGGGTCGCGGGGGTAGCAGCCTAAGTAGGGAGGCCCAGACTTCCCTCTCCCCAGCCACTTGGAGCAGCTCCTCCGGGGGAATCCCAAGGCGTTCCCAGGCCAGCCGAGAAACATAGTCCCTCCAGCGCGTCCTGGGTCTTCCTCTGGGTCTCCTCCCGGTGGGACATGCCCGGAACACCTCACCAGGGAGGCGTCCAGGAGGCATCCTAACCAGATGCCCGAGCCACCTCAACTGGCTCCTCTCGATGTGGAGAAGCAGCGGCTCTACTCCGAGTCCCTCCCGGATGACTGAGCTTCTCACCCTATCTCTAAGGGAGAGTCCAGCCACCCTGCGGAGAAAACTCATTTCAGCCGCTTGTATCCGAGATCTTGTTCTTTCGGTCATAACCCAAAGCTCATGACCATAGATGAGGGTGGGAACGTAGATCGATCGGTAAATTGAGAGCTTTGCCTTTTGACTCAGCTCTCTCTTCACCACGACAGACCAGTACAGCGCCCGCTTCACTGCGGACGCTGCACCTCTATTGTCGAGGCAGCTTATCGGAGCTGTGGCCGCAAGGTTGTTGGTGCTTGTCGTGGTGGCAACCCTCGAACCCGGTGGTGGACACCGGCAGTGAGGGATGCTGTCAGGCTGAAGAAGGAGTCCTATTGGGCCTTTTTGGCTTGTGGGACCCCGGAAGCAGCTGATAGGTACCGGCAGTCCAAGCGGCATGCGGCTCGGGTGGTTGCTGAGGCAAAAACTCGGGCGTGGGAGGAGTTCGGAGAGGCCATGGAGAATGACTTCCGTACGGCTTCGAGGCGATTCTGGTCCACCATCCGGCGTCTCAGGGGGGGAAAGAGGTACGCGACCAACACCATTTATGGTGGGGGTGGCGTGCTGCTGACCTCAACTCGGGATGTTGTGAGTCGGTGGGCGGAATACTTCGAAGACCTCCTCAATCCTACTGGCACGTCTTCCACTGAGGAAGCGGAGCCTGGGGACTTTGGGTCGGGTTCTCCGATCTCTGGTGCTGAGGTCGCCGAGGTGGTTAAAAAGCTCCGCGGTGGCAAGGCTCCGGGGGTGGATGAGATTCGCCCGGAGTTCCTTAGGGCTCTGGATGTTGTAGGGTTGTGTTGGCTTACGCGACTCTGCAATATCGCGTGGACATCGGGGGCAGTTCCCTTGGATTGGCAGACTGGGGTGGTGGTTCCCCTATTCAAAAAGGGGGACCGTAGGGTGTGTTCCAACTATAGGGGGATCACACTCTTAAGCCTCCCTGGTAAGGTCTATTCAGGGGTTCTGGAGAGGAGGGTCCGTCGGATAGTCGAACCTCGGATTCAGGAGGAGCAGTGTGGTTTTCGTCCTGGTCGTGGAACACTGGACCAGCTCTACACCCTCAACAGGGTCCTGGAGGGTGCGTGGGAGTTTGCCCAACCAGTTTACATGTGCTTTGTGGACTTGGAGAAGGCATTCGACCGCGTCCCTCGGGGGGTTCTGTGGGGGGTACTCCGGGAGTATGGGGTACCAGGCCCATTGATATGGGCTGTTAGGTCCCTGTACGACCGGTGTCAGAGCTTGGTCCGCATTGCCGGCAGTAAGTCAGGCTCGTTTCCGGTGAGAGTTGGACTCCGCCAAGGTTGCCCTTTGTCACCGATTCTGTTCATAACTTTTATGGACAGAATTTCTAGGCGCAGCCAAGGTGTTGAGAGGATCCGTTTTGGTGACCTTAGAATCGCTTCTCTGTTTTTTGCAGATGATGTGGTCCTACTGGCTTCATCAGTTCGTGATTTACAACTTTCACTGGAGCGGTTTGCAGCCGAGTGTGATGCGGCCGGGATGAGGATCAGTTCCTCCAAATCCGAGGCCATGGTCTTGAGCCGGAAAAGGGTAGCATGCCCTCTCCGGGTCGGGGAGGAGGTCCTGCCCCAAGTGGAGGAGTTTAAGTATCTCGGGATCTTGTTCACGAATGAGGGAAAACTGGAGCGTGAGATCGATAGGCAGAATTTGTTGTTGTTTGTTTTAATTTAACAGATCAGCACTTTGAGATTTTCATTAATGAAAAGTGCGTTATAAATTGAATTCATTATTATTATTATTATCAGTTAAAATAAATTAAAAATGTAAATACCGGTACATTTAAAATAAATTTTCTCTGTTCAGCAAAATATGCTACACAGTACTGCTACCTGCTTCGGCTGTGCTGAAAGTGAAAGTTAAGGTGAATGACTTTGACTTGAAAGTCTTCTTCACGTCTGTTCAGTCTGTTTAATTAAAGTCATTTGCATGAATCACTATGAAATTCTGAAGATTTTAACATGGTTCATTTGATCAATAGTTCTTCAGAACTTCTGAAAGTCTTTAAAGGTTTTATTTGACCTTTGCCTGTTTTTTCACATAATGTTCAGGTCAGTCCAGTCCATGACAGCATATTGTGACATATGTTTAAACAATAAATAGGAAAATGGAAAAATGGAGGATAAAACAAAAAAGACAGTTAATTCTATAAAGTTTTTCAAACGGATCAACTGAATTTAAAAGTCATTTCTATAAGAAATAGAAGAAACTGCTTTAACCTGAAACTGGACCTGAGAGCTGCATCATTGTTCACTGGTTTGACAGGTTTTCTGCTAACAGAACTTTGACAAGCTCATGAAGTCGTTTTGTTGTTAAACTGTCTTATTGTTTATAGATTGAGCAAAAGAAATGGGAACAGATTGTGTCTTTTTGTTGGGCTGCTGGAAACGATCATGTAAAAATTCAGCAACGTGTGTTATGTGTCGACACCGGCCTGGTTCATGCTTTGGGTTTACTGTATTTGTCTTTTTATGCCTGAATGGTTCGTGGCTCAGTTAAGAGGCCTTAAGAAAAACGTCCATCTGAAAACTGTTAGGTACAGTATTTTGACTAAAAGTAAAAAAGAAAAGGAAGGTTTGTATGTCTGATAAGTCTCAATCTGGTCTTTTTGTATGATCTTCAGAAAGCCAAGAGAACTTTTGATTACTATTACTTTAAATGATTACAGGAAAGTCTGACTGCTTAGCAGGAATAATTAATAAAAACAGAAGTGGTTTGCATAGCACAACCACATATTAGATTTTATTTCATGCAGGGGAAACTAAGTAGATTGTAAGACTTTATGTCTGGACTTTCAAGCCGGAATAAAAAAAAAGGGAAAACTGTAATAATACCTTGTTAGCATGTTAAATTAGACTAAAGAGCTCGTTTAACCCAGAAGAGTTGCAGTTGTCTGAAATACCAATCACTCCTCTCTGTGAATTTTGTCCTTCTGTTATCAGAAACAAAGCTTTCCGTACGCTGCAGGAGGCTCTGAAGTGTAACTACGAACACTGGCAGATCTGGGAAAACTTCCTGGTTGTCAGCACCGACATCGGAGACTTTGCTGAAGCCATCAAGGCGTACCACCGTCTCATGGACCTGAGGGAAAGCTACAAAGACATCCAGGTACAGCACAGCTTTGGACACCATCACTTCCTGATAGTATGGTGTGAAATTAGTAAGTGCATTTTACCATTCTGACTTATTTTACGCTGCTCACTATGACACTTTAGGAGCGTTCTGACCTAATTGTGTCATGTTAGCTTTACAATAAAATAAAATAAATACTCATTAGTTCCCTTATCAGTCAGGTCTCTTGGTGCAACACTATTACTATGGGAATTGCGCCCCTGCGCGATTACCTGAAGGAATACATTCACGCCTTTACGGCAGGGGCCGTCAGCGTCACCCCAGAGACCCCGCCCTCTGGGTACTTAAGACACGGACGCCCATCCTACTTTCTCTTTTTGCCCTTCACCTCGCTTAAACCTGAACTTCGTGGGACTTCTCTGTTGTCACATCGCTCGACCAGAGGTGAGCTTGCTCCCTACGCTGAGCGTACAGAGAAATTTCCTGCGTATTGCTGGGCTGGCGAAAGCTAGTCCGGCACATTTTTCCTTAACCCCGAAGTTTTCTTCTCTTCTCTCCGCAGACTGCTTCGCTCGACGGCGCTAACTGTATCACATCACTACCCTGCTAAAGTTGTAGCAGGCTAGCCAGCGAAAGCGACACGACGGAGGAGACGTCTCGGACAAGGATTTTAAGAAAACTTGCTTGTTTTTTCTCGGACATGGCTCCCGAGAAAGGAAAACGAAAGCCAAGCTTTACGAAAAAGGCTAGCAGGGCGGCGAGCCCCAGCTCGCGCGCCTGCCCCAGCGGCTGCGGTTTTTCCCTTTCGGCGACAGACACTCACGAGGCCTGTCCTGTCTGCCTGGGGATGCTGCACGCGAAAATGGCGTTGGACGCACCCGACTCTTGCCCACACTGCAGCCAGATGCTGGAGGCGGTGAGGAGACACAGAGTAGACTTCGTGGCCATAGCCATGGGCGCAGTTGCGGCGCCAACAGACCCAGACCTCACAGAGGCTCTCACTCCCACGCCGGAGCTCGAGAGCATGGATTTGGAAGACAGTACTCTGGTCGAATGGGGCAACAGCCCGGACGTGGCGGTTCCCATCGGGGACTCGACAGCCGAGTTTGACACTCGAGGCATGATGAACGCGGATGAGATCTCGCTAACAGCCTCCGGTGAAATTTCTGGTGATGAAGCCGACAACGAGTACGAAGGAGAAGAAAAGGACCTCTCACACAACCCGGCGCCAGTGCTGCCGGAGACGGATACCTCGATCCCCGCTCTGTTCGACTTGTGCCGCAGAGCGGCGGACGTGCTGCAGATCCCTTGGCCAGAACCTCCACCTCGTCAACAGGTCACGAGGTTGGTAGGAAATTATTTTTATGCCAAGCAACAATCCACAACAAGGCATAGGATGCCCATATTCTCGGATTTCCTCACAAAGCTGACTCGCACCTGGGCTGAACCCAGGGCTCCCATGCTACTCCCGCTCTCACAGTTTCTAGACGTGGCTGGAATGGAGGCAGCAGGAATAGCCAACGTGCCACAGATAGAGGACACGCTTGCATCTCACCTGCCCCCAGATCTTCTGGAATAAAACCAACTTTGCCCAGTAAAGCCTGTCGAGCCTCAGTTGCACAGCTCGAGAAGTGTTACAGAGCTCAGGGCCTCGCGGCACGCGCGATGAATGCATCCGCCATGATGCAGGCGTACCTGGCGGAAAAGTTGCAGGAGCTCCAGGTGACGACAGACAAGCAGGCAAGAAGCCCGCAGGGCCACGGACTTTGTGCTCCGCAAGATGGGGACAGCAGCCATTGCACAAGGCAGATGTATGGCTGAGGTGGTCATTGCCCAACGCCATCTGTGGATGACTCTGACAGACCTTCCGGAAGGTCAGTGGGTCCATTTTCTGCATCACTCGATAGAGCCGATGGGACTCTTCGGGAGAGCCCTGGACCGGATACAGACCAGGCTGAGGTCCACCGGGAGGGCATGCCAAGGAGAGCTTTTGCACCCCCCCTCCCCCCAGGGAGACAGCCGGGAGCAGACCCGTGCAGCCTCGACACCGCTCAGCCACACGTCATCCTCCGCAGAAGAGGCCGACGTACGAGGGGGAGCACCGGCAGAGACCCTCACCGGGTCCACCTCAGGCCGGTCAGTCCTGGAGTAAGAACAGATTCGTCCCCCGCCAGGCGGTCCAACAGAGGACCTCTTCGGCGAATCGTGATGCAAGACAGAAGCGAGCCTGACGAAACAGGCCCTCTGCTCAGTTCTGCTGGCTCGTCCGCCCAAGGGGTACGGGAGCCAAAGTTTACATGCCCAGACTTTATTTGTAAGAGAATACAAAAAGCTAGTGGCTTTATTGCATGCACAAAACATAAATGTTCTGATGTATGTGAAATAAAGTCAAAAGGTTGTTTCACAAAACACAAAATAAAAATTCAAAGAACAGTTTTGCCCTGTTTCTTGACTCAAAAAAAATATATAAAAGTGACGAACAACAACACAGCTCCCCTCTGATAACAATCGCTATGAAGGGTGGGGGCTGCCACCCCCCCTACCTTGCGGTGCACAGGGTGCTAGATCAGAACAATAATCCCCAGCAGGTTGCCCCGGGACTGTCTGCAGCAGACAGACCCCGAGGCGTCTGCGAACAGGTAAACCGGCTCTCACGAGGCAGGGTGAGAGGGGTCGCACATTTACCCCCCCCCCCCGCACCGCCGGAACTCAGAGGGCCGACAATACACAAATTCCCCAAGCCTGTAACACGTCTGCATGCTCGAAGGGTGTGCCGACAGAACATGGTGGCCATGACAACGTACCGTCATGGCCCCCAAACGCATTTCAGCGGATGACAGCACTGAGCCACGGGGTGGCTACCACAGAAGCCTGCAGGCCCGGGCCAGACTCACATGCTGACAAAATGGACAACAATAATGCTGCAGGAGTTGTAAATAAATGTTGTTACAAAACAAGAAATGCACCTGGGCCGAATCAGATACTTCGTGCCCGAGAAAGCTTGGACCTAATGAAATCGTCCAGGTTTGTAGGTGCTGAGCAGAAAAATTATATTCGTGCAGTTTTAGGCCCTCAAACTGGAACTAGCCTTTCATCTTGTAAAACCAGTAGGTCGTGCACGACCAGTGAACCTGCAATGTGTGACCAAGCTCAACACACTAGCCCAGTTGTGCTTTTAAATAACATCCCCTCATCGGGAGGTTTTCAGCTCAGTCATAATATTGCAAAAACGTGCCCAGATTACCGTATTTCTGGGCGTATGGGTCACCACCACCTTGGTCAAAACACGCCCTTAGGGGAAACGTGCCTGACACAGCTCCCTGGAGTCAAAGCCAGCTCCAGAGCAATGGTGGAGCCGGAGGCTTGTGAACCAGACCCAGCCACGGAGCGGCCTAGAATCCGGAGGTCTGTTCGCATACAAAACCTGCACATCCTACGTGCCGTGCCTCTCACTAAACTGAGCAAAAGCAGACATTCTGGCCCACGGTTGACCAGCAGAGGCAATGCATTGCACTTCTCCCCTAGCACCCCCAGTTCAGGTGGCGCGGGAGCACACTTGCATGAAGGGCCCCTCCCTAATATTGTTGGCCCCCAGCGGGCCACAGGGCCCATGGCCCTCGCAGGTGTACTTAATTCTGGAACATGGACAACTGCTCTTCAGGGGCCCGCTGCCTCAACTACAAGAACAACCCCTCTACTTACGCCCAGGACTGTGGCAAATTTCAGCTTGATTACTGAGAGGGACAAACTGATGGCCTCAGGCCTCCCCAGCAACGTGGTAAACACAATCCAGGGAGCGAGAGCAAGGTCAACACAGACTCTATGCTCGTAAATGGTGTGTTTTTGAAGCTTGGTGCATGGAAAGGAATATTGTCAAGTTTGCTGATGACTCTGTCATACTGTCCCTTCTGAGCAGTGATGACCCAGACCCCGGGCCTGTGATTGGGGACTTCACAGAATGGTGTGAGTCTTCCTTTTTAAAACTAAATGTTTCTAAAACAAAGGAGATGGTAATCGATTTCAGGAAAAATTCTTCAGTAACAGCTCCCGTGGTCATTAACGGTGAAGCTGTGGAGGTAGTGCAACAATATAAATACCTGGGAACTGTTTTCGATGATAAATTGACCTTTGACCTTCACGTGAATGCACTTTGCAAAAAGGCCCACCAGAGGATGTATTTTTATCGGAAGCTTTGTGGTTTTAATGTTGATTCAACTTTTATGAGAATGTTTTATTCATGTTTTATTGAGTCTATTTTAACCTTTTCCTTCATCTGTTGGTTTGGACTTTTGACCTGTAAGAACAAAAGCAAACTCTCGGGGATTGTCAGGATGTGCAGCAAAACTGCTGGCATAGACCTAAGGAACCTCGCAGACCTACACAAGGTGAGGTCAGTGAACAAGGCCAGGCAGATTCTGGCAAACCCTGATCACCCACTCCATGACGAGTTCAGGTTGCTTCCATCTGGACGCAGGTTTCTACAACCCAAATGTAGAACAAACAGATTTAAAAACTCATTTATCCCAGTAGCAATCAGGTTTCTTAATGCACACTAATTTTAACACTGCTATTTTAATGTCTTATTGTCTTGTGTTTATATGTGTATGTGTGTGTAAGTGCATATGTATGTATGAAACTGTGCACACCTATTGACTGCAAATCTAATTGCCCCTCGGGGATAATAAAGGAACTTGAATCTTGAATCTTGAATCTTGTTCCTTATTCCTGTGACCTGGTCCAGCTTCTTACTTTTCTACAGGAACTGCTGGAGAAAGGCCGCTCTTTTTCCACAATTAAAGTGTTTTTATCAGCCATCTCGGCATGCCACGAAGGCTGGGGGGGAAAGACACCTGGTGCACAACCTCTCATGATAAGGTTCATGAAGGGCGTATTGAGGAAAAGACCTCCCAGCAGGACTTTGACCCCTGATTGGGATCTCCAATTGGTCCTGAGTGCTCTCTGTGAGCCCCCATTCGAACCTTTAAGCGACATTAAGATAGATTTGCTATCTTATAAGACCGCTCTGCTCCTGGCTCTTTGCTCGGCGAAACGTGTGGGTGACCTCCACGCTTTATCTGTGCACCCAATGTGTACCAGGTTTGCCCCTGACGGGTCAAAGGTCACCCTACGACCTAATCCTGCATATGTCCTAAAGGTTCTAACTGTGAATCCCAGAAGTTTGGACTTTGAACTCTCTTCATTTCCTCCTGCTCCCGTCCTCACTGAGGAACAGAGGAGGCTGAGAGCACTCTGCCCCATTAGGGCTTTAAGTGCTTAAATTGAAAAAACAGCTGATTGGAGGAAAACAAACCAACTGTTTGTATGTTTTGCCATCCCGGCTACTGGCAGGGCCCTGTCAAAGCAGTGCCTCTCACACTGGGTGACTGAGGCCATTAAAAGGGCGTACAGTAGCAAAGGTCAACAGGTGCCCTCTGGGGTACGTGCCCACTCTACTCGAGGCTTGGCCGCCTCGTGGTCACTGTTCAAGGGTGTACCAGTTGCAGACATCTGTGCAGCTGCGAACTGGAGCTCAACGAACACGTTTGCAAAACATTACAGTTTGGACATTACTGCGTGTGACGTCACTCAGGCTGTCCTCTCTAACACACAGTATAGAGCGGCCGAGAGATGCCTAATGTATAAAGGCGGAAGTTCTCACAAGCATGCATTTTACTGAGCATTTCAAGGGTGTGAATGAATTACGTTCCCATAGCAAAAAAACAAAAAACATGCTTGTTAGGCTGATTGGTGACTCTAAATTGACCCTAGGTGTGAGTGTGAGAGTGGATGGTTGTTTGGTGTGAGTGAGACAGGTCCCTCTTGTAAATGAGTCCCCGTGACTCAACGAGGCTAGCCTGTATAAATAAAGGTTGAATGAATTGAATGAATAGTGTTGCACCGAGAGACCTGACTGATAAGGGAACTGAAAGTTATGCACCATAACTCATGTTCCCTGAAGGAAGGGAACGAGGTGCAACACAGTTGGCCCTTTTCAATGCTGAAGCTCGGTGAAGTGCACTTGGAGAAAGTAGGATGGGCGTCCGCGTCTTAAGTACCCAGAGGGCGGGGTTTCTGGGGTGACGCTGATGCCCCCTGCCGTAAAGGCGTGAATGTATTCCTTCAGGTAATTGCGCGGGGGCGCAATTCCCATAGCAATAGTGTTGCACCAAGAGACCTGACTGATAAGGGAACATGAGTTATGGTGCATAACTTTCAGTTTTTGATAATTATATATTACCGGTATTTACATACCTGCAAACTTGTCGCTTTTCAGCATAAATTGCATTTGCATGAATCTTCTACCATACCATACCATACCATTTTATTTATAAAGCACTTTAAACAGGAGCAAGTCCACACCAAAGTGCTGAACAAACAAACAAGCAACAGGCAACACAGACAATGAAGTACAACACGAAAAACATAAAAACATTGCAGATCATAAATAAAACTATCAAATACAAATCAGCTGGTGTTGAAAGCAACGGAATAGTAGTGAGTTTTTAACCGGGATTTGAAAACTGAGAGGGAGGGGGCCTGTTTGATGAGCAGCGGTAACTCGTTCCAGAGTCTTGGGCCCGCTACAGAGAAGGCCCGGTCTCCTCTGCGCTTAAGGCGAGTTTCTGGAACTCTTACACAGAAGCCCCTTGTCTTCCTTAAAAAACTACACAACGCAGAGTCGAGGGGTTACTTGAGCTGGCTTGGTACAGTGGAGTGAAGCAGAACCCGGTTACATTGGGTCCTCAGACCTCAAAGCACGTGGAGGGACATATGGGTGTATCAGATCTGAAAGATAGGCGGGGGCGAGACTGTTCAGTGATTTGTAGACATGCATGAGAATTTTGAACTGGATTCGAAGGTGAACCGGTAGCCAGTGCAGGGAGGCCAAGACTGGTGTAATGCGCTCTCTTTTGCATGTACTGGTTAAAAATCGGGCTGCTGCATTCTGAACCAGTTGTAATTGTGCAATGGTGGCCTGACTGACGCCAAGCAGAAGTGAATTGCAGTAATCAAGCCTAGATGTAATGAATGCGTGAATTACTGTCTCCAGGTTATTTTTTGATAATATGGGCTTAAGCTTAGACAGTCGCCTCAGCTGGAAAAAACAGGATTTGACGATCATGTTTACATGACTGTTGAGTTTCATGGAAGGATCCATTATCACTCCCAGATTTGTGACTTTTTGTTTTTCAGACAGGGGTAGAGCAGAAAGGTCGATGCAGTGGTTCGAGGTTGTGTCATTGGGAAGGAACAATATGGCTTCAGACTTCTTATCATTGAAGCTTAAGAAATTTAATGCCATCCAGTCCCTGATGTCAGCCAGGCAGTCGAGCAGAGGTTGAATAGAGCATGTACCATTTTGTCTTAGGGGGAAGTAAATTTGACAGTCATCGGCGTAGAAGTGGAAGGGTATGTTGTGTTTCCGGAAAATAGCACCGAGTGGCAGCAGGTATAAGGAGAACAAGAGAGGACCCAGGATGGACCCCTGCGGAACCCCCCATTTAAGAGCCGCCACTGCAGAACTAAAACCATTGATGGAAACACAAAAGGATCTGTCAGAGAGGTAGGATCTGAACCAGTTTAGGGCTGACCCTGAGATGCCCACCCACTGCTCCAACCTAGCAATGAGGATCTCATGGTCGATGGTGTCGAAAGCGGATGTGAGGTCCAATAGGACAAGCAGCACAGAGTCACCAGTATCTGTGGATAGGAAGATGTCGTTAAAAACCTTCAGTAGGGCAGTCTCAGTGCTGTGGAGAGATTTGAAGCCAGAGAGCCACAGATCTAAAGTTTTTTCAGGAGGTGTCAGTGGCATGGTAGATGGCATCATTTCCCACTGACTGGACTTGCTGGCAGTTGTTGACCGGAGGGAGAGGGGTTAGGATGCACGTGAGAAGCAGAGCACTATGTCTCTAACACCTTAGCTAGCACATTCCCCCCACATTACAAATGCTTCTGACGCCAGTGGACATGAAAGAGCAACATGGCCGAGCAGTGGAAACAGGCCTTGAAAGTCTTGTCCAGGACAAAACATTTAACAAATAACTTTTTACTGTTAGTAAAATGCTCTGCTGTATTTGTTTCTCTGGTTGTCTTGCTGCTGCTGTTGTTGATTTGTTGTTGATTTTTTTGGTTGACACCATATTTTCCTATGTACTGTATGTCCTCATTAAATCAGGATGTGTTAGTAAATGTATTTTTTTATTGAAGCACGTTGTCTTCTCCTCTAATTTTCGCACTATTCTTGCTAAAGACGCACATTTTCATGTGTTTTATCGCCGGCTGCTTAAGGCTAAAGGCCGGTTTGTTTGCCTGCATTTGTGCATGTGTCTGTCTGTTAGCAAAATACCTCATGAAACACTGTACTGATTTTAATCAAAGTTTCTGGAAACGATTTTTGTCTGTGCCTCTAAAACTGTTTGTTTTTTGGAGCTTAACTGAATGAAGATGGCAGTCGCAGCGAATTGACATTTTGAAGCACAAAGTTGTTTATTACTCAGTCAGTTTTACAGATTTTAAGCTACAGTTTGAGCTGAGTCATTCCCAACACATTCTTGCACTATTGCATAGATTGAGCATAACATTATTTTCGCAGTTTGACCAAAACAACTACTGCTCCATTTTTCACATAAAATTATTTTAGAGGAAGTGGGTGATGTGCATCTTGTCTAGCTAGTGAATCTTTCAATTTATACGTTTTTTTTTTTAGATTTGGAAGGAGTAGCAAATTAAAACTAAGACCAAAATGTCAGAACTATCACCAAACATTAATAAATGTTTCAGTGGTTGTGCATCGGCACCCATATTTATTGAATAGGATTAATTCACAGACGAAGAATATGATTCATTGTTTTACAGTATGGTAATATTTGACTGAAACACATTTTTAGCACAAACACAAGTGAAAGTTTTTTTTTTTTTTTCATGTGAGAGAAGTTTTGTTTTTTTGTTCCCTGACCATGTGACCCACCCAGCTGGTGAAATCATGTCCAAAGATAATGAATCTTTTTCATTGTGGTTACATTTTGTAAAGTCATTAAATCAAGTGAAGAGAAGCTGCTGTTTGCCACGTCACAGTCGCTGTGCAGCAACTGATGCACTCCGAGTGGAAAATGATCTGGTGGCTTCTACTAAACAAGGCAAAACAGCCAGTGGGCATGTTGTCAGGACTATTCATTTTCTGCCTCTCCTCCAACATTAATTTTACTCTGCTTGTTTTGAGCTAGTTTTGAGCATTTAACTGTAAAAATAAAATAAAATCTGCTCGTTGGAGAATGTTTGAAAGCACAGCTCAGACTCGGAGGCAGAGAAACAACTGTTTGTTTCAGACTGAGTACCGGTACATAATCTGAAAACGATTTAGTGTAGGAGAATCTTTTGTGTATGTTTTTAATTGTAGTGTGAACTTTTTTCCTGTATTAATATATTTATTTTCTCTGCCACATGAACACCCAGTTTGTGTGTATTGTTTGGCATGTTGTGATCAGATTTGTCAGTGAGTGAGATGTAAAAATACTCCTAGATCTGCAGCACTTTAATTTAGTTCACAAAGGAGTAATTTTTAAAAGTGTCCTTATTTCCACCTCATCATGTAAGCTTCCCTAAAACTCAAGTTATAGGTACATGACAATCAAAATTAATCCTCCTGGATAGTTTTCAGTTCTTTCTAAAACCTAATGATGTAAAAATCCGTTCTACAACCCAGACCCAAAGAGACACGGGATTCCACATGAATGATTTCACAAAGTTAACATCTTTACTTTGGATAAACTGGTTATTTTCAGAGTTCAATAACTAAAATATCAATGTAGCTGAAAAATAAAAGTTGAAATAATTCACTATGTGAGTGGAAATTTTTAAAATCTAATTTCTTTCCCGATGTGTCAGAGAAGATGACAATCCCTCCAGCGAGATCTGGGTTAGAGTTGCATTCAGGTCCAAAAAAGGCCCGGCCTCAGCCCATAGCCATCATTTCCGAACCCCACCCGATCTGATGAATTAATAGTACAGTAGTTACATGTCCAAACACGAAAAAATAAAAACCCTGATATTTTTAATCACGCAGCTGAATAAAGGAGGCAGAAGATCTGAGCTGAGGGGGTGTTTGTCCTTTCATGGATGTCAAAGCACATTACCGTATTTTCTGGACTATAGGTCGCACCGGAATATAGGTCGCATTGTCCAATTATTGCCAAAAAATTGGAAAAATCCATAAACAGGTTGCACCTACGTCACCACCGACGTAACGTGTCATCCACCACTGACTCAGAGGTCTCAGCGTCACGCATCACCGCTGAGACAACCCGGAAATATAGACAGAGTGTTTAGCTCTGCTGCAAATGTCTGCCACAGGAGCGCACAGCAAGGCTTTTAAGAAGATTAACACGGTAAAAACAATTATTTGTTTGCTAAAAATTATAGCACAAGGGTTAGTGGTTTATTAGCCGAGTGGTTTATTAGCTATTTGCTAAAATATACGAAGCTAACTCGACACGGTTGCCTCTCTTAAGAAATGAATAAAAAAACAAATTTTATCTCAAATGTCTTATACAGGGCATCAATTTGTAAATAAAATCCATATAATTACACTCTGGCAGCAGAAAAAATATCCACCGAGTGGTTTAGGAGCTATTTATAACGTTATACAATGAACTAAATCAAAGCTAACTCGACACGGTTGCGTCTCTAAAAAAATGAATAAAAAAACGAATTGTATCTCAAATGTCTTATACAGGGCATCAGTTTGTAAATAAAACCCATAGAGCTTTGGAGCACACGTGCTATGTGGGGGCGTGTTGGGGGCGTTCCGGTCTCGACCGCCATCTTGGCAGCCTTCATAAAAAATAAAAGAAATTCAGGAGACCCGGAGTAACTTGCCTCCACTGACATTCCCAGTCATTTTAGCAGACCTGGTCTGTGTCAGTGCTTACACCACAAATAATTTTTATAATTACAATTCACTGGGAGAGCTGGTCCAATCTATGAACAGTTGGGTAGATGATTTGGACATTTTTAAAGCCCCTAGTATACGTTGAAGGTAGCTTACGTTGTTCTTGGCTCATTAATTTTACATAAATTATTAATATACACACACCCCTCCCTGGGCTGCCACCTTACCGTGGTGGAGGGGTTTGAGTGTCCCAATGATCCTAGGAGCTATGCTGTCAGGGGCTTCATGCCCCTAGAAGGGTCACCCAAGGCAGACAGGTCCTAGGTGAGGGACCAGACAAAGTGCAGCCCAAAAACCCCTATGATGAGTACAATTAATGGACTAAGTTTTCCCTCGCCCGGACGCGGGTCACCGGGGCCCCACTCTGGAGCCAGGCCCGGAGGTGGGGCACGCTGGCGAGCGCCTGGTGGCCGGGCTTTTACCCATGGAGCCCGGCCGGGCACAGCCCGAAGAGGAGACGTGGGTCCCCCTTCCCATGGGCTCACCACCTGTGGGAGGGGCCAAAGGGGTCGGGTGCAATGTGAGATGGGTGGTGGCCGAGGGCGGGGACCCTGGCGGTCTGATCCTCGGCTACAGAAGCTGGCCATTGGGACATGGAATGTCACCTCTCTGGTGGGGAAGGAGCCTGAGCTAGTGTGTGAGGTTGAGAGTTTCCGACTAGAAATAGTCGGACTCACCTCAACGCATGGCTCTGGCTCTGGAACCAGTTTCCTTGAGAGGGGTTGGACACTCTTCCACTCTGGAGTTGCCCCTGGTGAGAGGCGCCGAGCAGGAGTGGGCATACTGGTTGCCCCCCATCTTGGTGCCTGTACGTTGGGGTTCACCCCGGTGAACGAGAGGGTAGCCTCCCTTCGCCTACGTGTGGGGGGACGGGCTCTGACTGTTGTTTGTGCCTATGCACCAAACGGCAGCTCAGACTACCCACCCTTTTTGGAGTCCTTGGAGGGGGTATTGGAGAGTGCGCCTCCTGGGGACTCCCTTGTTCTACTGGGGGACTTCAACGCTCACGTGGGCAATGACAGTGAGACCTGGAGGGGTGTGGTTGGGAGGAACGGCCCCCCTGATCTGAACCAGAGTGGTGTTCTGTTATTGGACTTCTGTGCTCGTCATGGATTGTCCATAACGAACACCATGTTTAAGCATAAGGGTGTCCATATGTGCTCTTGGCACCAGGACACCCTAGGTCGCAGTTCGATGATCGACTTTGTTGTCGTCTCATCTGATCTGCGGCCGCATGTCTTGGACACTCGGGTGAAGAGAGGGGCGGAGCTGTCAACTGACCACTACCTGGTGGTGAGTTGGCTCCGATGGTGGGGGAGGATGCCGGTCAGACCTGGCAGACCCAAACGTATTGTGAGGGTCTGCTGGGAACGTCTGGCAGAGTCTCCCGTAAGACGGAGCTTTAACTCCCACCTCCGGGAGAGCTTTGAACACGTTCCGAGGGAGGCGGGGGACATGGAGTCCGAGTGGGCCGTGTTCCGCGCCTCTATTGTCGAGGCAGCTTATCGGAGCTGTGGCCGCAAGGTTGTTGGTGCCTGTCGTAGGGCTGGGCCATATCATATCGTTACCGGTAATACCGGTATAAAAAGCTTGCCCGGGCAAAAAACTTATATCATGATATGCTAATTTCATGACGTAATACGTCAGGGCGCTCCGCCCCTTAACACCCGACAACTGCGCACATCTCCTCCACCAGTCTACTGGTGTAAAACGCTAATTAGTTAACTGCTAAAATGTTAAAAACAACGCGCGCGCGTCTCCACTTCTCTCCCCCCCTGCTCTGCAGCCGGCAGACAACTGTCCCCTCCTCCCCCGCCCTGCTCCGCTCCGCGCAGCTCGGTGCTGCATGTCTTTCGCTGTGTGTCCCCGCTACTGTGTAAACACGCGCGGCTCCACAGTCCGTCCACATCAGACACAGATCAGTTAAAAAATGAATCAGAATGACACGTTCCTGCATGAACTTAGCTGAAACATGAACAAGCAGGGTCAGCTGATCAACTTGTAGAAGTTACAGCTCATTTAAAGCAGCTGTATGTAAAAAAACCACCACAAAAACTAAAGTGCAGGTGTAGTTTTACTTGGAGACTAAATACTTTACTAAATAAAGTAATTTCAGTAAAATTACTCCTTGTTGTTTTTTAGGGTGCTTCCCCTGCTTCTGCCTGCATTGGAACCTGCTCTGACGTTGGATATTTTGTGATCTCACCTGTTTAGGTCGTCAGCCGTGAATGTCCACTGCGCGCAGCGGCTGAATCACACAGCTGCTGAATGAACGTCCATTTGGGTGATGGATCACTGGCAGTAGTCCATCTGAAGCTTAACTGAACTTTTTACCTATTTCAAGGCCGGTCCGCACACGGTCAAATGGCTGGGTATGGCAAGCCATGTTACCATATACTGTATTGTATCATCAGCTGCGCGCATCTGCTGGTGCAATCAAAAGCCAGACACCGACCCAGCCCGCACATTAAGCACATATTATGGACCGGCCCGGTCTGAATCCGGGCCGGGTGGGGCTGGGCTCCAGATTTGGGTTAGAAATGGCAGCTCTAATCTGGGTCTACCCCAGGACTTTTAAAGGCCTCCAAAGGGAGGCATTCAAGAGGCATTCTAATCAGATGCTCGAACCACGTCAATGGACTCCTTTCCTTTAAAACTTGTTTAAAAGTTGTCTCTATTCCTTCATTGGCTGTTTCAGTGTGTCCCCTTCACTAACATTTATGCTGTTCTTTGAAATTCATAACAGGTGGTCATCTGGAATCCCTCGCATTTTTAGGAGTAACATATTTTGTTTCACAGTTTTCTGCTTGTTTTTGTTCAATTTATTCAAGCCATGTTTAAAGACTGGTGGGCAGAGACTGTGACACAGATCACCATAAATTGCCATCATGTAAAATGTGTAAGGGTTTGTGACAGAAGGGCATTCAGAGGAGCTCAGGGTCACTTGGCTCAGCTTTGGCATAAGGCTAATTAGGTGTTGTATAATGTTTTAAATCCACTCATTCATTCTTTCCATTACACTGACACCATTCACACAATTACTTCAGTTTCCTTTTCCATCAGTGGCTTTTAATTATAAACTTTAAAATGAAAAGAAAGAAAAAAATTCTGACCTGTCATCAGTGTTCTCATTTTCTCAGCCAAGAAGTGATCAGTTTGATTCACAATTTAAAAGTGTGTCCACACATTAAATCTGAATGAGCCATTCATTCAATTTTTACCACGATGATGGACAACTGAGGGGATACTTTAAAACGTCAGACTTATGGCTTTAATTTTACACTCATCACAGAAAATGGGACGTTAAATGAACCAAGGCACATATTTCCAGATTTTGCTGGTATCTGTACCTTAGAAAATGAAGGAAACCCATTTCTGGTTATTTCCGAGTGGTGGAGTGCAAACACAGGTTGAGGATGTGTCCATCAGATGTCCTCAGCTGCATCCTGCAGGACGTCTGATGTGACATTACTCAGTTTGTCTGTTCTGTAGTTTTCCATCTGATTTATTATGATTGTCATTGCAGTAGAAAGCCTCCCAGTGAGGCACCAAAGACGACTGACAGACGGTTCATTAGACACTGGAGGGAAGTTGAGAACTTGTAAATGGCAGATCTCAGCTTGATACATGGAGAGAAAGATGAGGTGGCTCTGAGGGCTCATCAACTTTTCTTATGACCTGTCACATTTTTCACATAACTTCATTTCAACTCTCCACAACGTCAGTAGACGCTAGGTCTAATAGTTAGTGCTCTGACCAGATGAGAAGTTCTTTGTGTCTAACATTTTAATTTTTGTACTTCTGTGGGTTATTATAATTTGGCACTTTCCATTTCTTTCTTATGGCTGTTGATGAGTTGAATAAAACCATGTGTGAAAAGCTTGATGTCTTCATATTTGTCCTCCATGAAATCAGACTTTCTTTTCTACTTGACATGGTCTTGCAGAGTAGTTCTCCAGGTTTTCTGAATGTTTGTTCACGTGAGTGCTTAAACAATTTTCACAATAATTTGAGAAATACAGTAGTAAGAAACAATGTCCTACTAGCTTTACAGAACAGATTTGTAGACATTGAAAACACAAGAAGTATAGGATGTGCCTTATGTAGGTGAGGTTAAAGATGGGGCTATGTTATAAGTAATGTCAACAAGTCACATTTTGACTATGAAACCCAAGGGTGGCATTTCAAGACATTTTCACTCTAAGACCTGTTTTCAAAAAGTTATTGTTTGGAGGCTCTTACAGTTCAAATTATGTGTGGGCACAAGTCTAAAATATAAAAAAGTTAAAAAGAAATGTGTGTTCACAGAATAACACCATCTAAATGTATACTAGGCTGTCACAATGGACTAACAAGAAGAACACCATTTTTGTGTGGACAGCACCTAACTCTTTATGAATGGTCATTGCACTAATTGCATCAGAGGTCTATATCTATGGGCAGCTGATCTTCTGGAGCAGATTCTACCATAACGTGGAGTTGTCAGTGTGATGAATCTAGTTACAAACAGGCCGCTAAAATAAACAGTGAAACTTATGGAAAACTGTTCTTATAGGTTGTGTTCATCATTTCACTATAAACTCACTACAACTAATTATTAATTATGTAGGCCTGGAAATTTTTGCTAAGTATGGAATCGGTATTTCAGTTTAGATTATCTGACCTTTCTGGAGTCTCATGATTGTGTCTTGGAAGGGGTGCCATCTGGGGATTCCCTCCTTCTACTCTACTGTGTGACTTCAATGCCCATGAGGGAAATGACAGTCATTTGGAAGGAGGTGATTGGGAGGAATGTCTTTCCTGATCTGAACCTGAATGGTGTTCGTTTATTGGACTTCTGTACTAGGCATGGACTGTCCATAACAAACACCATGATTGAGCATAGTGTGGTTCATAAGTGTACTCCATACCAGGCCACCTTAAGCCGGAAGTTGATGATCGATTTTGTAACAGGAACAGGAATCTCCTTCCTATCCTCTCAAACCTCAGCTGATCAAAGCAGATGGCCACGTGTTCTGAGTCTGGTTATGCTAGAGGTTTCTTCTTGTTAAAAGGGAGTTTTTCCTTTCCACTGTTTCCATTTTGCTTGCTCAGGATGGGGGACTGCGACAAAGTGAAAATTATTATATTCATACCAATAAAAATAGCACTTCGAGATTTTTATTAATGAAAAGTGTGGTATAAATTGAATTCATTATTATTATTATTAAAATTCAACGCAATCTGCTTGCATCCTTAGATAGATAACTTTTACTAATTGGTTTTTATAATGTACGTGAACGTTTTTGTACAATTTTGTGAGACGTCTTCTGTTGTGACTTGGCACTATATAAATAAACTGAACTGAATTGAATTAAGTGTCATCGGACCTGTGGCTGTATGTCTTGGACACTCGGGTGAATGAAGAGAGGGGTAGAAATGTCAGCTGATCACCACCTCGTGGTGAATTAGATCCGGTGATGGGGGAGGCTGCTAAACAGACCTGGTAAACCCAAATGTATAGTTAGGGTGAATGGTAAATGGAGATTACTTATACTGTATAGCGCTTTCCAGCCCCCTATGAGGGACCCCAAAGCGCTTCACAGTACCAGCCATCCACCTATTTATACACACGTTCATACACCGGTAGCGGTGGTCTGCCATGCAAGGCGCTGCCAGTCCTACTGGGAGCAACTCAGAGTTAAGTATCTTGCCCAAGGACACAACGAGGTATGCAGTGACCGGGGATCGAACCCCGGACCTTCCGGTCCTGAGCCGGATGGATAGAATCATGACTTACATTCTATTTAGTTTTATTGTTTACAGGATTTGTGTAGTGAGAAGTGTTTAGTATCAACAAACTCATGCACTCATTCACATGCACTAACATTTACAGTATAGCCTAAACTAATTAGTACAAATGTTATTTTAAATTATTTCTCATTTTCTGTGGTGAGTTTTGTGATATAGATTCAGATCATTTTCCTCTCTGTTGTAGGTTCTGCAGATTCTGGTCAGGGCTGTGGTGGAAAACCTGACTGACAGCCAAGGTGTTCTGGCAGGGGTTCTGACGCCCAAACTGAAGGAGCTTTTTGGACGAGTCAGTTCACGGCACAGCACTGATGCTGAGATATGGCGGCAGTATGCCCAGCTTTATGGTGGAGGACTTGGTAACAACCCAGACAATAACAAAAAGGTTGGTGCTAAAAATGTACTAAGACCTTCTGTTACACTCTGTTTAGTATGCTCTTTAGTGTTACTCAATAATTCACGTTGCATCAGTATTATACCAAAAAATATGCACTTACACTTTTTTTTCCAAAATTATATTCATATTATATAGTCGTTGTTTCTCAAATAAATTCACACTTAGGGTTTTGTAGCAAGGGCAGGGCATGGTGGCGCAGTTGGCAGCGCTGATCCTCTCAGTGAGAAACTTGCCGAATCAAATCCCAGCCAAGAACCTTTCTGAGTGGAGTTTGCATGTTCTCTTTGTGCATGCATGGGTTTTCTCTGGGTACTCGGGAGGGGCGGCTGTGGTTAGAGCAGACGTCCTCTAATGCGAGAGTTCGGGGTTCGATTCCACCAGCAGTCACATGCTGAAGTGTCCCTGGGCAAGACCCTGAACCCCTCATTTCCTCCGATGTGTGTCCCATCAGTGTGTGAATGTAATTTAAAAGCGCTGATTAGTCTTTGTATAGATCTAGGAGAGTGCTATATGAATGGGTAAATGAGGCACAGATTGTAATGTAAAGCTCTTTGAGTATCTTGATAAGATAGAAAGGCACTATCCAAGTACAGTTCATTTACCATTTACTCCAGTTTCCTCCCACAAACAAAAAATGTGCATATTAGGCTAATTGGCAACACTAAATTGTTCCAAGGTGTGAGAGATTGAATGGTTGTTTGCCTTGTTTGTCTCTATGTGTCCCTGTGATGGATTTGCAACCTGTCTAGGGTGTCCTCCACCTCTTACACAAGCCGTTTTCGCATTGGCCAGCCCTCAATGGCCCGGGCCGCCCCTGGGTGGCTCTGGGCCACCCGCGTTCATTACGCATTTGCCGCAGAGCCGCCTTGAAGTGGGTGGGCAGTTCTCTGGAAGTGGGTGGGGTGCTCTCTTCACGTGGGTGGAGTGTTCGTGTTTTAAGAGAGGAGACTCCGCTAAAAAAAAATTGTTAGCTGGATATATATATATTAGTGTTTCTGAGTTAAATTTTTGTTAATAACTGATCACAAATCAGCTTATGTTACAACGTAAATAACACGAAGCGCACACCCATTTCCGCCTTTCCGCGCGACCTGAATGTCATTAAACAATAACTAATATTGTCTAACTGTTGCGCGCAGCCAGGGTTTTAAAATATAACTAATAATCTCTAACTTCTACGTGCAGCTAAAATGTTAAAAGGAGTGATTCCTATATGGGTAAGGTGGACACCTGAAAATCCAGTCCGCTGTATAGCTCAAAGCGTTAATGCACTGTCGTTTTGACCCGGAGAAGCGGGTTCGCTTCCCGCCTGGGACAAAGTTATTTTACTTTTTTTTATTTTATTGGAGTAAATAAAAAGGAGTTTGTTAACCAAACAAACTCCTTTTTATTTAAAAGAAAATGTGAAAAAAAAAAGTAAAATAACTTTGTACCAGGCGGGAAGCGAACCCGCTTCGCCAGGTCAAAACAACAGTGCATTAACGCTTTGAGCTATACAGCGGACTGGATTTTCAGGTGTCCACCTTACCCATATAGGGATCACTCTTAACATTTTAGCTGCACGTAGAAGTTAGAGATGGTGGATCCAGACCGAACGCGATTTCAACTGCAGGAGCGTCCAGTTT
>JBBPBX010008095.1:4034-59034 GCA_038048925.1 Garcialebias charrua
GTCCTGTGTATGTCCTGTACATATTGCAGTTCTGACAATAAAGTTGACTTTGACTGCCTCTAAGCGAGCAGGTCCCCGGTTCAAATCCTGGTCCGGGGGCCTTTCTGGGTGGAGTTTGCATGTTCTCTCCGTGCATGCGTGGGTTTTCTCCGGGTGCTCCGGTTTCCTCCCACAGTCCAAAAACATGCATGTTAGGCTGATTGTTAACTCTAAATTGACCCTAGGTGTGAGTGAGACAGGTCCCTCTTGTAAATGAGTCCCCGTGGCTCAACGAGTCCAGCCTGTATAAATAAAGGTTGAATGAATGAATGAACAAACTGATATGGAGAGAACACAAATTCTGTAAGAATAAAAATACTAAATCTATTACAGTACTGTACAAAGTCAGAGACCCATTGAATGATAAAGCTCTGTATTTGTTGTATAACACAATCATTTTTCCACACTCAAAAGTATGAATGTTTACATGAAAACTGGAGTGAAACAACTTTATTCAATTTTATTTCACTCAGCATGTAGCTTGCAGATAGGCAGCCGTGGCATAGTGGTAATGGCACTCGTCCACCGATCGGAAGGTTGGAGGTTCGAATCCCGTTTCCCCACACCATGTGTCGTTGTGTCCCTGGGCAAGACACTTAACCCCGAGTTTCTCCCGGTAGGACTGGATGGCGCCTTGCATGGCAGTCTGCCGCTACCGGTGTATGAATGTGTGTATGAATGGTTGGATGGTTGGTATTGTAAAGCGCTTTGGGGCCCCTCATAGGGGGCTGGAAAGCGCTATATAAATAAGCTCCATTTACCATTTGTCCTTCGTCCAGGAAGGACAAAGATGCCTTCCTGACAAAACCGCCGTTCACCTAAAGCGCATGTGTCTCCGCGGAGAAACTTATGAACCGACACGGTCCATAGCAGGGTTTCCAGGCCGAAGGCCTGTAAGTCGATGTCCTCGTAAGTCGGGGACCACCTGTACAATCCCGCCGCCTTCAGATAAAAGTGGCCAACACAGGTAGTTCTCGACTTGCGGCGGCTTCAACTTACGGCGTTTCAGCTATACGAACCGGCGTAGAAATGGAACTCGTTCGTAAGTTGGGGATCACCTGTACAATCCCCCCTTCAGATAAAAGTGACCAATGCAATCCCGCCTTGACCGTGCAAGGGTGACAGGACTTGCAGTCTCCCCTAGCAACTTCATCTGCCATAGCAACTGATTCTGTAGTCTGTGATGTAAATGGCCTCATATACATACCAAAATAATGTTCATTTATTAATGAAAAGTTCAACTAAGACACATCAAACAAAATACTGTAGTTTTTATGTGATAATCTTGTCAAAAGTCCTTCCAAACAATTTGGCAGCCAGTCCATTTTGGGCAAAACACCAGTTCACGTGAGGTGCGACCTATAGGCCGGTGCGACTTATACGTTGATTTTTCCATTTAATTGGGCATAATTAGGTTGGTGCGACTTATACTCCGGTGCGACTTATACGCCGACAAATACGGTACCAATGGACGTGATAATGCTAATTCAATCTGTCATTTTACAGTCTCCCATGGGAGCTATATGTAAAATATTTACAAGTACATATGTTTGGTTGTTTCACTCCAGTTTTCATGTAAACATTCATACTTTTGAGCAGAGGTGGGTAGGAACGCGTTACATTTACTCCGTTACATTTACTTAAGTAACTTTTTGAGAAAATTGTACTTGTGAGAGTAGTTTAAATGTGAAAGACTTATACTTTTACTTGAGTAAATTTTAGGGGAGGAAACCGCAACTTTTACTCCGTTACTATGGGCTTTCTGCCGATCGCTACCGTTACTTTTTGTTTAAAATATATAAAAACATTTGCGGCAAATTTATTGCGTTACTTATTGTCACCTGACATGTAACCAATCAAGTGAAGCCAACCAGTCACGTGACCACAACAAACTCTCCACGCAGCCGGCGCAGGCCAGTGACGTTGAGATTCTGGACTCGGTTGAAGAGAGAAACATACGGACGGTTCCTGAAAGAATGGCGACAGAAGCTGGCGAAGAGAAGTAAGAGCACCCCTGGCCTCACGAGCAATGTTCACCTTTCAGTCGTCTAAAAAGAATAGTTACATCATGCGCTGTCAGCTGTGTCTGCCAAAACTTGTAGATGTTTCAGCCTACATGAACTCGACGTCAAATTTGAGAAAACACGTTGCGGTAAGTTTGCCTTTATTTTTTATTTTTTTGTGTAATGATGTCAGCTCTATTTCAACAGCCTGCATAACTTTAAAACTGTGTATGACGTGACTATTGAATGTTACGTGGTGTGTTACTAAAAACGTGTTCACACTCTTGTGTGAGCACACATGAGCAAAATGCTAATGTAGCTAAAAACAAATGGTTTGCTACATAATGGGACGGCTGGTGGAAGATGTAGCTACACATGCTGACAGTCCCCTCAGATTTTTAAAGTCACAAACCTCCAATAAGTGTCTTAGTGGAACACAATTTGTTAAGTGTCCTTGGGTGTCCTGAAAGGCGCTTTTAAATAAAATTATTATTATTATTATTATTACAGTTGATTCATACAGGAGGCCTAGTAGGGGTGACAGGGCGTTCTCTGTAGCAGGCCCAAGACTCTGGAACGAGTTACCGCTGCTCATCAAACAGGCCCCCTCCCTCTCGGTTTTCAAATCCCGGTTAAAAACTCACTACTACTCCATCGCTTTCAATGCCAGCTGATTTGTATTGGATCGTTTGATTTATGATCTGCAATGTTTTTATGTTTTTCGTGTTGTACTTCATTGTCTGTGTTGCCTGTTGCGTGTTTGTTTGTCCAGCACTTTGGTGTGGACTTGTTCCTGTTTAAAGTGCTTTATAAATAAATGGTATGGTATAGTAGGAAACAAACCAAAATACATAAAACGTCACAGTATTATACTATTTGTCTAAAAAAATGTTCAATACAGAAACAACTGGACTTAATTTGTAACAGAAGATGTTTCGCTCTTCATCCGAGGAGCTTTCTCAATTCAATTCAAAACCAGTTTTTATCAGTTACATCAAATAGCCAAAGCAAAATCTTACATTCCAAAATGGATCGGGTTTTAAGCATCCAGACACTGGAACAATCTGTTCATTGATATTCAGCCAGAAGATAGCTATTCGCACATAAAAAGAAGACGATCAACCTAATTATTGTTGACATGCTGCTGTTGTTATGCTGCTCACAGAGGGCTGAGTGATGCAATAACAGCATTGTATGTGTGTGATAGTGTCTCTCTCTCGATCGATCAAGAGTATGTAAGAATAATAATAATAATAATAATAAACTTTATTTGTATAGCACCTTCCTACAATGCCTTGCATTGACCAAGGTGCTTAACAGGACAGAAAATATAAAAACCGGTACAATAAATCAGTGAAAATAAAAAATAAAAACAGCAGCAATAAATGGAGGCAATGGAAATAAAAATGCTACATACTAAAATACCAAAAGTAATAAAAGTTACACACTGAAAGCTTTTTTGAACAAGTGGGTCTTCAGTCTGGTTTTGAACAGAGTCAGATCAGAGGTGGCACGCAGCTCAAGGGGGAGGCTGTTCCAGGCTTTTGGGCCGGCAACAGAAAAGGACCGGTCTCCCCATTGTTTGTACCTTGAGAATGTCAAGAGCCACTCAGCTCCTGTTGAATAGCAAGCAGCCATCAGTGGGCTGATGTCCTCTGTTTATCAAGTGAATAGCTAGTTTTCTGGAAGTCAGCTAACTGGTTAAACTACTTTTTTACTGAGTTTTTGCAGCTCCTCAGACGAAATGTTTCAACAAAGAAGAATCTGTTCAGAAGACCTGACATCCTTGTTAGATTTGTTTGACCTGAATTATTGAGCAGCATCAGGACATAAACTGTTCATGATGCTCCTGATTTAAAAAGGCTTCTTCTTGTAACTTTTCAGGGGAAAAAAGTATATTTGAATTTGTTGTTATCCAGTTATGATTGCGGTTTTGGGCTTGAAAGTATCTTTTTCTCTCTCTCTCTCTAAAATAAACTAAAAACATTTTTGCCCTGGCAAACTGCTTTGGTTTCATATTTGAACATTACAGTACAAACTAAAATAAACAACAAGGGTTAATTGTATTTAAGTTACTTTATTTAGTAACGTATTATTAAGTCTCAAACATATACAGTATACTGTATATAACAAACAAAGCTTTTTGTTTTGTTTTTTGAATGTCCAGAGGACCAGCTTTTTTAAATCATTATTATTAACTCAATGCTTTGGCATGTCTTTGAAAATGTAATAGGTTTATCTGAAATGTTTGATGTGTGGATTATATATTCTTATTCTGTTTTATTTATTTATTTGTGAACAGAGGATCCACTCGAACAGCTTGATGAAATACACTGAGTTGGTAGATTCCAACAAGAAGCGAAAATCCTCCTCCTCTGATGAGCCACCGATGAAGAGTGTGAGAATCTTCTGTGCACATGGGCTTCCTCCTGCCAACACTACACCAGTTGCAAGACAAGGAAGAAGCTTGTCTCATCTTGCAAAGTGTGTGCACCTCTCATCGATGCCCTGCTGGATGGGATCTTAAAATCTGGTAAATATAAAAACATCAGTGTGTGTGTGCACATAACAAAACATTACATACACATGCTATAAATAATGCATAAGTGTAGTAATTCTTTGCAAAAATGTTTTTAAAGGTCTCAACTACATCAAGGATGACTTGGACACTAACACTGATGATGACAACAGCACAAACAGCAGCCACTCTGATGAAGAAGACTTCTTTGGATCCATTAAGACCAGAAAATCAGGAGAGCTGGAGAGGTATCTTTCATGTCCATCTACTGGAGGTATGGATCTGTTACACTCTTTTCCTCAAATCAAGCGGTTGTCACTCAAAGTCAACACAAGTCTTCCAGCAGCTGCAGCTTGTGAGAGACTCTTTAGTCATGCAGGACTCCTTTTAACTGCTAAAGCTAGATTCATAGTCGACGCGTCGCGCAGCGCGCGAGGGTGTGCCCTCCAAAAGTGACGCAATTTCACAGTCCCCGCCCCTACGCGGGGCGCGTGCCGTGCACCTCTGAATTTTTGAAACTCCGCAAGCCTAGAGCGCGCGCCGCGCTCAGTGACGTACGGACTGGGCTCAAAACAAGATGGACGCTTTCGAAGCTGCTCTGGCTGAACTCATCCGCATGTATCGCCATTTGTATGATCCCTCTATGAGAGAACACAAAGATGTGCAACTGGCACAGAGTTCATGGAAGGAGATTGCAGAAGCGATGCAGAAGGAGGAAGAAAAACATGCGGGATCGCTTCGTGAAGGCCAAAAAGAGGGTGATCAGAAGTGGCGATCCTGGCACCAACAAACCGGTGCCAATCCTCGTTGTGGAGCTGAGTTGGCTGTCGAGTTTTATAAAACACCGAGAAAAGGACACAAATATGGAAAAAGAGGTAAAAATGAAAGAAAAAAAAAGTTAGTACTGCTTTTATTACAGCTAGCTTAGCATGGAATACAGCAGGCCATGCTGTGCAGCCTGCCGTGTTGTTTCCCCTTTGTAGTCATAGATATAAACAATAAACTGTGAGAATGAATGACCAAAACATGGCTTAATGAAAATATAAATCAAGCTGCTGACCAGTAAATGTGAAATAGTGGAAATAACCATTTTAGATCTGCACAGCTCAACTGTAAACAAATTTAGCCTATATGTGTGTTGATGCTTCACCTTCTGTTTATTAAGCTAACAGTTACACAAACATTTGTTTTTATTTAACACATATGTGCCTTGTATCCGTTACCGTTTCATTTTGTACTGATGGATGTCAATGTCTGTTTTTTAGCCTGAAGAAACACCACAGAGCCAAGCACAGGATGATAGATGGTGCCTCGACCAGACCGTCACCCCATCGACCAGACCCTCACCCCCATGGACCAGACCGTCACCACCATCGACCATGAGTACATCACACCCATCGTCTCTCACAACCTCACGCCTACTGGCCATGAAACTGGCAGTACTTCAAACGTAGTGTGTTTTCCTCTGCACAGGTCCTCCACGCCAATTCCTCCCTGTCCAACGGTGCCCATACCCGTACCACCTCGACACTTGCCAGGGTCAAGCAGCAGTAGCAGAAGCGACAGCCCTAGCATCAGCTCACTCAGTTGGTGTTGGTGAAAACTTTTTATACTTTTATACTACTATGAAAAAGTACTATGCAAAAACTCAGGACAGTATTACACTTTATTTCATTTTATGTTTATTAAATGTTGGTGAAAACTTTTTATACTTTTATACTACTATGAAAAAGTACTATGCAAAAACTCAGGACAGTATTACACTTTATTTCATTTTATGTTTATTAAATGTTGGTGAAAACTTTTTATACTTTTATACTACTATGAAAAAGTACTATGCAAAAACTCAGGACAGTATTACACTTTATTTCATTTTATGTTTATTAAATGTTGGTGAAAACTTTTTATACTTTTATACTACTATGAAAAAGTACTATGCAAAAACTCAGGACAGTATTACACTTTATTTCATTTTATGTTTATTAAATGTTGGTGAAAACTTTTTATACTTTTATACTACTATGAAAAAGTACTATGCAAAAACTCAGGACAGTATTACACTTTATTTCATTTTATGTTTATGGATATTAAATGTTGGTGTTGGTGAAAACTTTTTATACTTTTATACTACTATGAAAAAGTACTATGCAAAAACTCAGGACAGTATTACACTTTATTTCATTTTATGTTTATTAAATGTTGGTGAAAACTTTTTATACTTTTATACTACTATGAAAAAGTACTATGCAAAAACTCAGGACAGTATTACACTTTATTTCATTTTATGTTTATTAAATGTTGGTGAAAACTTTTTATACTTTTATACTACTATGAAAAAGTACTATGCAAAAACTCAGGACAGTATTACACTTTATTTCATTTTATGTTTATGGATATTAAATGTTGGTGTTGGTGAAAACTTTTTATACTTTTATACTACTATGAAAAAGTACTATGCAAAAACTCAGGACAGTATTACACTTTATTTCATTTTATGTTTATGGTTATTAAATGTTGGTGTTGGTGAAAACATTTTATACTTTTATACTGTACTACTATGAAAAAGTACTATGCAAAAACTCAGGACAGTATTACAGTTTATTTCAATTTATGTTTATGGTTATTAAATGTTGGTGTTGGTGAAAACTTTTTATACTTTTATACTACTGTGTTTTAGTGTTTAAATATTTATTGTTGCACCGAGGGACAGAGAGAAATGCAATTTCAATCCTGTGTATGTCCTGTACATATTGCAGTTTTGAGAATAAAGCTGACTTTGACTTGACTTTGATTCAAATGATACATTTGTAATGCATAATTACACATTTATCAATTATTTTTAGACAGCATGCAATTTTTGCACACATTAAAATCAAAACACTATCTCTACAGGTTTCTCCACATTCCACTTCACATTCCTGGTGAAATAAAGGCTACTACACATTGAGATTTTTCGTGTCAGGTAGCAATGCTTCATTTTAATGCAATATGGGACTTATATTTACAATGCCATTTCAGGTTTCCAAATAATTCTAACATCTAATGTTCTTACAATTATAAAAAAGTCTTTCATACCAAATTTTATGTAATACAACTGTTAGTGGCTTTGTAAATACAATATGCAAACAAAACAGACGGAAAGCTGAAGTGGATATTTCAATGTAGTTTCATTTTATTTAAAATCATTAACATTCAAATACATATAGCAATATACAATATAGCTTGGCACACCTCAGAGACTATCAGGGAAACCGTAGTTGCACCAAGTTTGTAGCTGGCTGCTACACTTTTCTGGCTGCTACCTGAAGCCAGGATTCTTAAAGTCACTGCCAAACGCTCGGGTAATGTCACAGGGCTGCTGTGGGTCCTTCCATGTCGTATGAAAGGCGAAATACGATGTAGCAGGTCATCAAATCGGCGTGCAGACATGCGGAAGTAACTGAAGTGCATTTCTTCGTCAATTCTCCGCATCGGCATCACCACCCACCAGTACGTCTCTGAGGGTGTAATGGCCGAACATACCATCTCCTTCTGCGTCTTCTTCGTCTCATTAAAATTGCAAGACACAATAACTGTTGTTCTATTATAATTTGCTCCTCTAATAAAGACAGTTCAAGAATGAAGCGAGCGGGAAGCCATTTTGTTTGTGTTGTGACGTCAAACAGTTCTTCTTCTACGGTAGATTTCTTCTTCTACACCCTTTCTTGTAACATATGCACATGTTGTAGAGGCTACTGCCACCTGCTGGCCCGTAAAAGAACAGCACTTTGCCATGCTCCGCCGTGCGTCAACCATAAACACAGGGGCGAAACTATGAACGCATTTCGCCGTGCGGCACAGTGCACGCGCGGCGCGCGCGCTCCAGCCTGCGGACCAAAGCGAAAGTCTAACTCAGCCTTAAGAGATCACAGCTTCACTGCAAAAACCTTGAGAGCCAGCTACTCTTAAAGCTGAACAGTCACATTATTGAATAATGTTTCACTGAGTTTATGCTGTCAGTTGTTCTACTGATTAAGTTCAGGAATACACAGTCCTTTGCCTGATGTGTAGGACTGTGTTTCAGTTTATACTTAAACAGTTAGTTCTGTTTATAGGATGTCAAAATGTAAGAAAATGAGTTCCAACTGGTAGAAACAAAGTTTTGCAGAAAGTCGTTTATTAATACAGTATTTAGCTGAATTATTTTGGATACAGTTGCCTTTGTGTTTTTTATTTATTTTTATTTATAACAATGTAAAAGATAAGTGGTTTATTTCTAAATCCTTTTGCCTTTGTGTTTTTATTTATAACAATGTATATTCAGTCTCATTAAAAGTTATGTTTCCTTGTAAATCCATTTGCATGTTATAATTTAATGACACGAGATGGTACTCCGCAGTTACTCACTACTTGAGTAGGTTATAATCAAAGTACTTTTTTACTTTTACTCAAGTAAATTTTTGGATGCCTACTCACTACTTTTACTTGAGTAATATTTGGTTCAAGTAACAATACTTTTACTTGAGTAAAAATTTTGAATACTCTACCCACCTCTGCTTTTGAGTGTGGAAAAATGATTGTGTTATACAACAAATACAGAGCTTTATCATTCAATGGGTCTCTGACTTTGTACAGTACTGTAATAGATTTAGTATTTTTATTCTTACAGAATTTGTGTTCTCTCCATATCAGTTTGTTCATTCATTCATTCAACCTTTATTTATACAGGCTGGACTCGTTGAGCCACGGGGACTCATTTACAAGAGGGACCTGTCTCACTCGACACCTAGGGTCAATTTAGAGTTAACAATCAGCCTAACATGCATGTTTTTGGACTGTGGGAGGAAACCGGAGCACCCGGAGAAAACCCACGCATGCACGGAAAGAACATGCAAACTCCACCCAGAAAGGCCCCCGGACCAGGATTTGAACCGGGGACCTGCTAGCTGAGAGGCAGCAGCTCTAGTTTGTCATCAATGATAACACCCAAAAAGTTCACCTCACTCACTCTAAAAATCTCAACACCCTCAATTTTGAATGGAACATCAACAGTTTTCTTTTAATTACTGAGTATCATGTAATTAGTTTTATCCAGATTTAATGATAATTTGTTGAGTTTAAACCAAGTTTGTATTTTGACGAATTCTGTCTTCATCAACATCTCCAAAAGTTTGTCTGTGTTGTAAAAAGCTGCACTTTCAACCTGCAGAAGGAATGTTGTTGTTGGAATATGGGGAGATGTTTTGTTTTTGCTACTGGGGGAATGTTTTGAGCACATAAAAGACTCCAGCCCCAGGGGGCCACACACACCTAATGGAATGCAAATTCCTCAATCTGTCATTTGACAGACTTTGGTAAGGGTAGTACCGGTACTCATCTGAATATTCTGGTAGTCCTAGTGTTAAACCTCTAGCCAACAACATACACCAAGCAACAACAAAGGATAAACATGTAGATGTATTTATCTATTCCACCCATTCCATCCAAAACCAAAGGCTTAAAAAAAAGAAGAAAAAAAAGAAGAAAAAAAAGAATAAGAAACCGCTTGTCAGGAGTGAACTGTGGCACTAAGGTATGAACTGCTGCAGGACCTTCTCATCTCTGCAGGGGATTGGCTCTGCTTGAACCACCTTTGTGAGGTCCCACATGAGCAGACATGTCACACATGAGCGTTTGGACAAATAAGAAAATTAAGGTGTAAGTCACCAGTTCAACCCATAGAACTACCGTAAACACGTTTTTAGACCATATATTGCCTATTTACACAGATACGCACAATTATGTGAAAATAAACACAGCCATAGTGCTAGATAACATTTTAAACACATTCTAGGGAGTTTATCAGCTAAAAAAAGTTAATTTTGGGTTTAGTTCCTCTTTAAAGTATGAAACATGCCACTGGAAGTTTTGAAATCTAAAATGAATAAGTCTGTATCTGGTCTTTAGGTTGTAATGTAGGTTGTCTCATTTTAAAATGTAATGCAAGTACCGGTAGTGTTTAGCTAAAAGGATGCAGACCCAACAGACATGGGGGGTAACAGCAACAGGTTTGATATTCACTCACTCAAACACAACCTATCAGCCACACATCCCTGCATGTTTTTTAGCATCCCTTTGCATGTTTTACACGTAACAATAGCCGACGTTAGATTAGCACAAACAAGCTAATAGCACAAAGTTAGCATCCACGTGCGCAAACAAGGACAGGATTTATAAAAAAAAATACATACATTCGGTTCTTCTCTTCTCTCACAGTTGGGTTAAATACAAAATAAGTCCATAAATCCTTTCTGGGCTTGCGGCCACCGACCGAGCCCCTTCGTGCAACATGCTGCAGCATCTTCCATGGTCCAGTTTGAACAGGAAGTCACAGGTGAGCGCGTGGCCGTGCTGCATCAACACCGCAGTGGTGGGCGTGACCAAACAGCTGACTTTCCGACACAGAATATAATTATGGGCAGAAATATAAATTATTGACGGACCATCGACTAACATTTTCGTTCAGTCTCGTCTCGTCAACGAAAACACACACATTTCATCACGTTTTAATCATTAAAGAGCAATGTTTATTTAGTTACTGTCTCATTATTGTCATGAAAAAAGGGGGCGTTGACGAAAAATTTACGTTATCGTTACGTCAACGAAAACAACACTGGCGCCATCTAATGACCCAGCATGGTAACTACAGTGGATTCATGAGGGCGGAGGGAGATTCGAGCAGATGCATGTAAACACTAGAATTCGCCCGTGTCAACGCATATCTTTTCCTCTAATTAACAAACCCAAAACCTCAATTTCCCCCTACCGTGTCCGTGTAAACAGGGCCTCAGAGGAACTGAGAAGGACTAGGATAGAGCTTCATTCATTCAACCTTTATTTATACAGGCTAGCCTCGTTGAGTCACGGGGACTCATTTACAAGAGGGACCTGTCTCACTCACACCAAACAACCATCCACTCTCACACTCACACCTAGGGTCAATTTAGAGTCACCAATCAGCCTAACAAGCATGTTTTTTGGTCTGTGGGAGGAAACCGGAGTACCCGGAGGAAACCCACGCATGCACGGGGAGAACATGCAAACTCCACCCAGAAAGGCCCCGGACCGGGATTTGAACCGGCAACCTTCTAGCTGAGAGGCAGCAGCTCTACCAGTTGTGCCACCGTGCTGACCATGCCAGCTTGTTGCTGGCATTAAGCCAAGACCACATAGGCACAGAGGATCGAGGGTCAGTTCACCTCACAAGACTCACGGAGCATGTGGAGGGGTATTAAATGCATAACAGATTACAGGTAATCCCCGACTTACGAGGGGTCGACCTACGATGTTCCAGATTTACGAGGTTATCATATTTAATAAAAATTAGGGTGCACCGATTTCAATTTTCTGACCGATCACCGATTTTTAGAAAGTCTGACCTGCCGATTCCGATTTTGGCCAATGCCGATTTTCAGGTGTTAAAAGGTCAAAATGCACCCTGCATTTTCATGATTTTCCGACCTTTGCGGAGGCAGATGCGATCGGTGGATAAAATCGGCTTCTCATTTAAAGATCGGCCGATCACCGATCTCCCCAAATTAAGGAAATCGGGCCGATCAATCGGCCGGCCGATTTATCGGTGCATCCCTAATAGAAATATGAAATAAAAAAACTTTTTAAAAAATGTGTGTGTTTAAATGTTCTTAATCTCATGTGTACAGCACTTTGTTACAGCTGTGATTGTTTATAAATAAATTATTATTATTATAATTATAGTACAGTGCATAATTTTACATTTTTAAGCCGATTTACAAAGTTTTGCGGCAGTTTCCGACAGTTTTCGGCAGTCAGTCAGTTTTCGGCAGTGCCCACGAGTTGAGCCTTAGTCAGTCTTCGCCTGCTTCAAACCCAAAACGACCTATCCAGTTCCGTGACTTTAAAAACATTTCCCCTGATGTTCTGTCTACTGATCTTCACGCCCTGACCGCTGTCAATCATTCATCTGCAGATGACTCTGTGGATTACTACAACCGATCTCTCCAAGAGCTTCTGGACCTACATGCTCCCTTGAAGACAAGGCTGGTGTCTTTCTTTCGTTCAGCCCCCTGGTACAATGGTGAGCTGCGCAAGATGAAGGCAACTGGCCGTGCTATTGAGAGACGTGTAAAATCATCTGGTCTCTCTGTACATAAGCAAGCATATAAAGAACATCAGAAAGCATTTGCCTATTCTCTTAAAGAAGCACGCTCCAAATATTATTCCAACATCATCAACACCTGCCCTAGAAACTCTAAACAGCTCTTCTCCACAATAACTCATCTGCTTAATCCCATTAAACAAACTCCTGAGGACTCTGCTCAAAAATGCGACCTGTTCCTTTCATCATTCAAAAACAAAGTTGAGTCTATCAGATCTCAGCTCCACAACCTCCCTGTTCTCAGTGTGCCATCTACCCGTCTGCATTCTCGGTTCCTGAGCAGCTTTGATGAAGTTGTTCAGAGTGAAGTGGACGCCATCATCAAGAAAATGAAGCCTTCATCCTGCGCCCTGGATCCTTTCCCCTCACCTCTCATAAAATCCAATCACTCTGCAATAAGCCCATTAATTAGGGATGCACCGATAAATCGGCCGGACGATCGATCGGCCCCGATTTCCTTAATTTGGGGTGATCGGCCGATCTTTAAATGAGAAGCCGATTTTATCCACCGATCGCATCTGCCTCTGCAAAGGTCGGTAAATCATGAAAATTTAGGGTGCATTTTGACCTTTTAACACCTGAAAATCGGTATCGGACAAAATCGGAATCGGCAGGTCAGACTTTCTAAAAATCGGTGATCGGCCAGAAAATTGAAATCGGTGCACCCCTACCATTAATCACTCAAATAATAAATCAGTCTCTACAATCTGGTCATGTTCCACTGCCTCTAAAAACTGCCATCATTAGGCCTCTTCTGAAAAAATCCAATTTGGATCCCAACATTTTTTCTAATTACCGCCCAATTTCACACCTCCCATTTCTGTCTAAAGTGCTGGAAAAAGCAGTTGCTACTCAGCTGCAGGACCACCTACAGCAACACTCCCTGTATGAGAAGTTCCAGTCTGGATTCAGGGTAACTCACAGTACTGAGACTGCATTGCTGAGAGTTACCAATGATGTCCTCATGGTTGCTGACACTGGTTCTCCCTCCATCCTGGTCCTCCTTGACCTCACTGCAGCTTTTGACACTGTGGACCATAGTATCCTCCTCCACCGTCTTCATGTGGAGGTCGGTCTCTGTGACAGTGTCCTGGACTGGTTCAAATCTTTCCTCTCCGATAGGCTGGAATGTGTTATGGTACATCCAGACCGAACAGCGTTTCAACTTCCAAAAAGCTCGTCACGCACGCACGTGGACGCACTTGGTGTCTAGACCAGAACGCGAAACTGCGGCGGGTGTGTGGGAGGAGCTTACTGGTATACCGAGTCCTCACTGCACTCCGCCAGGCGAGGAGCTTTTTATTTCTGTCTCTGTATAGCAGACTTGACTGGTCGTGAAGGACTTGTCGCGAACACATAGCTACAATGAGTTTCTCTTCCATAGTCCATGACTCCGCGGGTTTTTTCTGTGTCCCACAAACAATACGTCACATAGTTGCGTAACACCCGTCCCCTCGTTACCTCGTCACATAGCTGACTCCCTTTTCTCTCCTCCCCGACTCTCCCTGATTGGTTGACAAAGCGTTGGACAGCAGCAACTTTATAAATGCCATGTTTTCCTACCGGATGCTGTTTTCGTCCACAGAAAGTCCCGTGGTCGTTGCGTCATCACATAGCAGAGTCTCTCCCGAGTGGTTGCTGATAATCTGCGAGCAGAAGAAGCAGGACAAACCCAGCTTCTACAGTGGCTGCTGGCTGCACGCGCGTGCGTGACAAGGGACTGCCGGGTCCTGCTGCAATGCTTGAAATGCTGTAGATGCGCCGCGTCACGCCCCGCTGCTCCAAGAAGCGCGGCCCCATAGACTTTCAATGTAAAGTGGCTGCTTCAGCTGCGCGAGATGCGTTTGGTGAGGATCCAGCATTAGTCTTGGCAACGCCACATCCCAGACAGTCTGTGTCTCCTGTGGTGTCCCTCAGGGGTCAGTTCTGGGGCCCCTGCTGTTTTCCCTTTACATGCTGCCTTTAGGTTGGGCAGCACGGTGGCACAACTGGTAGAGCTGCTGCCTCTCAGCGAGAAGGTTGCCGGTTCAAATCCCGGTCCGGGGCCTTTCTGGGTGGAGTTTGCATGTTCTCCCCGTGCATGCGTGGGTTTCCTCCGGGTACTCCGGTTTCCTCCCACAGACCAAAAAACATGCTTGTTAGGCTGATTGGTGACTCTAAATTGACCCTAGGTGTGAGTGTGAGAGTGGATGGTTGTTTGGTGTGAGTGAGACAGGTCCCTCTTGTAAATGAGTCCCCGTGACTCAACGAGGCTAGCCTGTATAAATAAAGGTTGAATGAATGAAAGGTCAAATTATTAATCCAGGGTTTCTGCAGGTTTCAACAACTCAAATTTAAGACTTTTTAAGAC
Organism: Garcialebias charrua; assembly: GCA_038048925.1. Lineage (NCBI taxonomy): Eukaryota > Metazoa > Chordata > Actinopteri > Cyprinodontiformes > Rivulidae > Garcialebias > Garcialebias charrua. The sequence continues at coordinate 19,100 of JBBPBX010008095.1, forward strand.
TTTTTTTTTTTTTTTTACGACCAGTATGAATCAAATTTAAGACCTATTTACAACATATGTGCACAACAGAAATGTACAGAAAAAATGCATAATTACTAAATTCCTTGAAAAGTAACTTTATTCAAAAAACGAAATGAACAAATTTTAAATGCAGTGTTGTTGATAATGGAGAACAAAAACATCTAGCCATGATTAAAGGTGTGGATTGTTTTAACCTGGATGGGGCAGCTGTGGATGAGTTGTTAGAGCAGTCGTCCTCTAGTGCAAGAGTTGGGGGTTGGAATCCACCAGTAGTCACATACCTAATGCCAGCTGCAGTTCCTTTCCACGCACGCGCGCGTCCAAAGCAACCTACGCGTCGAGCCGCCAACATCATAAAATTCGATCTCTGGTGGCTCGACGCGTCCAGCAAACAGTCGGGAGAGCCTCTGCTATGTGACAACGGGACTTTTTTTTGACTTTTTAAACTTACCCGATGGAGCCTCCATGAATTGGAACCAAACTTCGGTAAGAAACTTGGCATTTTAACCAGTTACAGCTGTCCACTCCAGCGTTTGATCACCCCAAACATCAAAAAACGTTTTAATCTCACCAAAGACTGTCGGAGCTGCAGTAACACAGCAACTGACCCGGAAAATGAGCTAGACCCCCTCCCCTCTGCCACCCCCAGTGCGCGTCATCATACGGTCTTCAGTGGCTATGTGGGGACGTGACAAGCGGCCAAAAGGGGGCGGCAGGAGCGTTCTGACAAGTTTGGTGGGGACCAGGCATAAGTGTCCATGGGCAAGACATTGAACCCCATGTGTGCTCCATCGATGTATGAATGTGAGCTAAAGCTCTGATTAGTCTCTTTAGAATGATTTGTTCAATTAGCTTTGTAATTTAGTAGAGAGCTGTATGAATGGGTAAATGAGGACATGTAGTGCTTTACACGTAAAGCACTGAGTATCAATTAGATAGAAAGGTGCTATATAAGTACAGTCCATTTACCATTACAAGTGTGGATCATTGTAACCTGGGTTAAAAGTGGGCATCATGGCAGTGAAGCCTTCGTCTTCAACCATCGACAGAGGCCTCATGTCAGTGACGTTCATGTAAGGATCTTTCAGTCTCTGCTGCTTGCTGTGGTGTGCATGATGTCTGTCCATCATGAAGGCTGTCATTGTTTGTTGTTGTTTTCTGGAATGAGAGAGAGTTTATATGTATTGTATCATAATTTACAGTAGCTCAAGAAATGCCTTGTTTCACTTACGCCAAAAATACACTACACGCGGTCCGCTCCGCAGGTCGCAGCTGAGCGTCTCAAACTCCAATTTCCACTACCTCCGCTCAGCTCAGGTCTGCCTGCATGCGCCGCTCCTAGACGCATGCGCGGGATTTGCGGGATCGCGCGATAAATCAAGTGATAAATAAGTAAGTCAGAACAAAACAATTCATTCGGTGGAAGAAGGAGAACAACAGTAGAGACTGCTGCCTTGATCTTCTCTCGTAAATGAGCGACAGGACATGGTTTGAGCAACAGGAAGTGATGTATTACATTTCAGAATAAAATACTTTATTTATTTATTGTATTGCGTTTGTAGGCGTAGTCATAAATGATAGTTTGAAAGCATTTTTGTACAAATAAATCCGTATAGAGCTAGGATTAAGTCCGCCCGTGGTGATTTTATTTTGTAAATACGGAAGTTGTGCTCGTTCCTTTTCCTGTTGGTGCGACGTAATCTTCAAAAGTTGACTCCGCACAGCTCCGGCGTCCGGCAGAAATAGAAAAATTTCTAATTTTGACGGACTGCCGTCCGCTCTCCGCTGCTCGCCGCCACCGTGCGGAGCCAGTGTAAATTCTGTCATTGATTATAATGGGTGCGTATTTGCTGCGGAGGTCAGACCGGAGCAGGGCGGAGCCGTAACGCGTGTAGTGTATTTTTGGCATTACAGTGCTAGGTTAAACACACACACACACAAATATAAAATACTAATTACACACACACGAGTAGATGAAATAAATTACTGTAATTCCTGTTTAAATGCAATTCATCCTTGCATACAATGCAGTGTCTTCAGAATTTGCTAGCAAATTAAAAGTTGAAGCTAAATCATTAAATTGTCACCGTCTTTGTTCGATTTATTTATAAATCACATTTAAACACTGCTTGTATCGTTACATTAAAAATAAAAACACACGTTCTCTTTCACAGCTAAGAAACAAGCAGCTTCAGCAGCTACCAGACACTGCATTACGTTTTCTCACTTTGAAACAGAACAAATATGGTTTAATATAGAGACTTACCTGCTGTGTGGTGAAGTTAGTTTCCAACTCCGTCATGTTTATGTTTCATCCACGTGGTTATCTCGTGTCGCGTCGCCACTTTTCAAAGCAGTTTTTTATCTTCATGAAGCATCACTCCCAAACGTCGGAAGATAACTCAACCTTTAGTTTTCTCTGCGTCGCGTCGGTAATTTGTAAAATAACTTTGAAAACAGTCTCTGTTCTCCTCCCTCCTCCTCGCTCTGTTTGAGCCACACACACACAACGCTCTGCAGAGCTTCTTTTTTTTTTTACTTTATTCAGTCAGCCTGCATTGACAACGCTCTACCGGTGAACAGCCGTGAAAGAAACATAATCACGTGTTGTTGCAGCCCTAGCTGCAATACGTCACATGTTTGTCACGTGGCTCACGAAGGAAGCTTTTTTTTTGCGCTTGAGGCAGGATTATGACGCGCACGAAATTAAGACCTCTTCAAACAAAAATTAAGACTTCAACACAATAGTTCAGCAAATTTAAGACTTTTTAAAGGCCTAAAATCGAGATTTAGCTACTTTTTAAGACCCCGCGGAAACCCTGTAATCAGTTCAACATTTCTTTTCACTGTTATGCCGACGATACACAGCTTTACATCAGGACTGGAGCCTCCTCATCTTCCCCATTGTCATCTCCATCTTCACTCACTGCCCTCTCTGCCTGCCTGGAGGAAATAATAATAATAATAATAATAATAATAATAATAATAATAATAATAATGTCACATTTTTGTCATCTGTGTATGTTTCCATACAAGACAAAATTTGTCTCTGCATTTAACCCAACCACCACCAGGTGGTGCAGTGGGCAGCTATAGAAAGCGCCCGGGGAGCTGGGGATGAGGTGTGTTGCTCATAGACACCACAAGGTATGCAGTGACCGGGGTTCGAACCTGGGTCTTTCGGGTCCCAAGTCGGCTGCCCTGCCTCTCTACACCATCTTGGCCTAGGGCATGGATGAATCAGAACTTTCTTCAATTAAACTGCTCTAAGACTGAGGCCATACTGATTGGCACCCCTCACCAGGTACAAACATCAACTATAACAACAATTTCCTTTTCTGGACAAGACATCCCCCTCTCCACCTCTGTTACAAATCTTGGAATAAAAATGGACTCTCATCTTACATTTGAAAATCACATTAAGCTTCTGTTTAAACTTGCTTCTTCCATCTTCGAAACATCTCCAGACTTTGCCCATCCCTAACTTTTTCCGATGCCGAGAAGCTCGTCCATGCTTTTGTCTCCTCCAGGCTCGACTACTGCAACTCCCTGTTTATTGGAATCCCTGGTAAATACCTTCAGCAGCTTCAATATATTCAAAACCGTGCAACAATGCAATGTGTTAACAGCTGAAAATGATGATGTGACGGGGAGGTTGGAGACGTGCGAGTCAGAGAGGGATAATTATAACCTGTATTGGTAGGCTACTACTACCGATAAACTCAGTATGGAGAGGAGGGCGTGTGTGGAGCTCATGTCAAAACTGGGCAAAATCTGACTCGTACCCAAGGCCTTGACAATCTCAAAGTCCCCACCAATCTCAAAGAACTGCAAAGTTTTCTTGGCGTGTGTAATTACTCGAACCAATTCATAGAGAACTATGCAGACCTGGCTAAACCACTGACTATTCTCCTGAAGAAAGACGTTCCGTTTGTCTGGACTGACAAACAGCAGCAGGCGATGGACGCTCTTATAGACAGGATCAAGTCAGCCCCATGTCTAGTCTACCCAGACTATAACAAGGAGTTTCACTTGGAAGTGGGCTTTTCAGCTCATTGCATGAGTGCAGGTCTGTACCAAATACACGACAGAGACAAACGTGTAGTGGCCTACGCCAGCAAGACAATGGCAGGCCCCGAGTTGAAATTCTCGGACTGTGAGAAAGCTTTACTGACCACGGTGTGGGCAGTAAAACATTTCTCCAGCTACATTGGGGGACAGAAGATCATTGTTGAAACACACCACCAGCCGGTGACTTTCCTGAACAGCCAACGCATCAGAGATGGCGTGGTTACAAACTCACGTGTTGCAACGTGGCTCATGGCGCTTCAGAGTTTTGACCTAGACATCCGCTATGGTCAAAATAAGAAGTCACATTTGGGCACTGACTTGGCTATCTGCCAGGAATGCACAAACGATGTGCCAGCCACCCAGCCGCCTGCTAAGGAAAGGCCCTTGGTGACGGAGGATCCAAATCACCACTTCTTTGATGATAATATCTGTAAGGGTATGACAACATTGTACGTGGATGGGTCTGCATTCCGCAACGACAACATCTGCAGGGCAGGTGTTGGAGGGGTACTCCTCCGTGACCTACAGCAGAGCACTTTCAGCTACAGCTTAGGCTCTCAGACTTCTCAGTACGCTGAGATTGCGGGCATCCTTATAGCTCTCCAGTTGGTTGTAGAACATTCCATCAAGACACTAGTCATCTGTACTGACTAACTATGCTCGGTTGAGTTTCGCCTGTCATCTCGCTGTGTGGAAACAGACGGTTTTCTCACAAGCGACAGGAAGGCGGTCAAACACAAGGAGCTCTTCATGGCGTGTGATCACTTGGTGACATTACACGACATACAGATCTACTGGAAAAATGTTCCAGGACATTCAAGAGTCCCAGGCGATGACAAGTACTATAATGACATTGCAGATTCTTTAGCCAAAGAAGGAGCCGATAACGGTCAGCTATGGTCCTTTGACCCCTCCTGGTTGGTCAAGACTCTGCCAATACAACCTACTGTCGAGGTTATGGCAGTCACACGTGCACAGGCCGCAGCCAGACCTGCCGACAACGCAGTCTCGGTACGACCTGCACTGACTGACACAGACATCGTCCGACTGCAGAAGTTGGACCCTGCTATCAAGTCCATGATGCTGTACCTGACTGACCCTGACAATAATACTCTGTCCAAAGACGAGCTGGATTCTGATCCTGACCTCAGGGTACTCTATCATCTGCGCTCGCAGCTGAAACTGATCAAAGGCATCCTAACTTTTGCCCATGGACCAGCGTCCTCACCAGTGTTCGTGGTTCCCCATGGCCACAGGGGGGTGATGTTAGTTCATGCCCATGATCTCCCGTCCGCAGGACACAAAGGAGAGAAAGCCACGCTGACGGCATTGAAACAAATTGCCTATTGGCCTGGTATGAAAAAGGATGTCAAGGACTACATTGACCTACATTATTATTATTATTATTATTATTATTATTATTATTATTATTATTATTATTATTAGTTAGCTCCAGTCTTGTAGCTCCAACCAACAGCTGGCTTTGTCCGATCAGAGGTTCCTACGCTCGGATACATGATCTGGAGCTGAACGATGGTTTTGTGGAGGACGGATGGATGAAGGAAAACGACACTGTTGACCGCGTGAAGCAGCAGACAGCCAGCCGGACCGGATTAGTAACGAGCTACCATTAGCCTCGTAGCTCCAGCCAACAGCCGGCTTAGTGCGATCAGAGGTTCCTGGAGCTCGCCTGGATGTCTGCCTGGCAGCCGAAGATATCGGGGGACACCGAGCTAACTTGTTGAAACAAAGTCTACAGCCTTTTTGGAGGGGCTAACAGGCTAACGGGTGCAGCCAATGCCCAACAGCAGCTGCGGATTTGGAAGGGCTAACAGGCTAACAGGTGCAGCTAATGGCGGCGCGCAGACGGCTTTCGGTAAGTTATTAAAATATTTCTCTGGCTCCAAATGTATGAAGTTAACATACCAACAGTCCTTCCTGTAAACAGTTTAAACTGCGTGGTGCTGCAGAAAGCTGCGAAGCTCGGACGTAACGTAGCAGAGCTAAGGCAGCGGAGCTAACAGGCAAACAGACGACAGAATTTGCAGCTCAAAGTAAGAAATTAATTATTTATGTACTATATGTTCTTTTAAAATGTTTTAAAGTGTTAGGATAGGCATTACCACACGTGTGTGTGTATCAGTGGCGGCTGGTGCGGTATATAGGTGTTTATATACAGGTAGTCCCCGATTTACGTTATTTTTGTCTTACGAGATAGTCGTAGTAACGGAACTCGCTCGTACGTCGGGGATTACCTGTATAAAGGCAGGAGTGAACAATGCCCCAAAGACCCATCTCTGCCAGATGCCCTCAACAAGTTTTATGCATGCTTTGAAGACCCAAACAGACCACCCAGCACTAGAGGTGTAACGGTACGCTAAAATCACATTTCGGTTCGGTTCAACTACAAGCGGTTTATTTTCGGGTTTTTTCGGTACAAATTATTATTTTTTTTTTACAAAATAAAGACTTACAAAATGTTTATTTTGAAAATGTGCCAAAAATATGTTTGTATTGTATTGTAGTAATAAATAAAAGTGACCCATTTGGATGACCAACAACACCACCAGCCTGATCAAGAAAGGTCATCAAAGACTCTACTTCCTCAGACGGCTGAGACGAGCTGGTCTGAGCAGCCCAGTTCTCACCTCCTCCTACAGGTGTGCAGTGGAAAGCGTCCTGTGCTCCAGCATCAACGTGTGGCATGGAGGCTGCACAGTTGCAGAGAGGAAAGCTCTACAGAGAGTGGTGAAGGCTGCACAGAGGTCTGTCGGAGTCAGTCTCCCCACCATCACAGACATTTACACCTCCAGATGCAGGAAAAGAGCCACCTGCATCATGAAAGACCTCACTCACCCAGCACACACACTCTTTGCCCCACTCCCCTCAGGACGGAGGTTGAGGAGCATCAAATGTAGAACCACTAGACTGAGGAACAGCTTCTACCCTGAGGCTGTTAGACTCATGAATGAATAAATAAAAATAAAATAAAAATAAACACTGCAAAATATCACATCATGCTGATGCTGATCTGTTTTCTTGTTGCTGTGTTCATCTGTGACCATCTGCTCATACAGACTCATGTTCGTGCTGCTGTTTATAATGATGTTTTTCCACTATATTAGGGCTTAGTGTATTACTAGTTGATGTTTTTCTTAGTTAATTCTAGATGTTATTACTGTTTTTCTCTTGCATTTGTTGTTGGATGTAACTGGGACCCCGTGTACATAATCTCGTTTTCATCACATGTACCACATGCGGTGCAAATGACAATAAAGACTCTCTGACTCTGATTTTAAATAAACAGCACTCTACAATAAATAAACTATACTAACAATAATAAAAATCTTAATAAATACAATAACAGTCAGAACAATAAGCAGCAACAGACTGTTTACAATCTAACTAATCAAGTTTTTGTCCAGTAGCAGCAGTGTGGCTTATTTGTCCTCATTACTGTACTCACAACTTCTTCTTGGTGGGACAGGTGGGACTGTGGGAACAGTTCAGAGTTCAGTTCAGTCATCACTTAGCTGCAGGTGGATTTACCTCTGTCACAGACTGGAAATAAAAAACAAAAGAGATTAAAAAAAAAACAAGTTAATAAGATTATGATTTTTTTAAAAAGATTATTTAGATAATAATAAAACAATACCTCTTGAACAATTGAATCTCTCACTCTTCATCATGGCAGGCAGGGCTTTAATCTGGTCCAGGGCTTGTTGTTGACAACATCAGTTAGTTTTTTCATAAAGAGCTGAACTTTTTGAAGTGTTGACGTGATGAATGTCTCATAGCGACGCTCAGTAACTTTAAAACCTGCACATATAACAACGTTCAGACAGATTCAGTGATTTAAAAACTCACAGCTTGTGTTATTGCTCTGGACCGCTCTGATTACCTGATGAAGGAGTTTTAATGCAGCTGTTGTTCACGTTCGGATGAAGTTTTAATACAGCTGCTGTTCACGTTCAGATGACAGTTTCCAGCGCGTTCACGTGACGTGTTGCTGCTGCGTCACGCACTCAGCTGCTGCAGTCTTCATGAAGTCCACACAAGCTGCGCGTGCGCTCATCTTTTGAAGAAAGCTATAACGTTCAAAAACAGGAGACCGCACGAGATGCTAACGGCTAAATGCTGCGCGTGCCACGCTGAATTAGGAGTTTTCCATCCATCCATCCATCTTCTTCCGCTTATCCGGGGTCGGGTCGCGGGGGTAGCAGCCTAAGTAGGGAGGCCCAGACTTCCCTCTCCCCAGCCACTTGGAGCAGTTCCTCCGGGGGAATCCCAAGGCGTTCCCAGGCCAGCCGAGAAACATAGTCCCTCCAGCGCGTCCTGGGTCTTCCTCTGGGTCTCCTCCCGGTGGGACGTGCCCGGAACACCTCACCAGGGAGGCGTCCAGGAGGCATCCTAACCAGATGCCCGAGCCACCTCAACTGGCTCCTCTCGATGTGGAGAAGCAGCGGCTCTACTCCGAGTCCCTCCCGGATGACTGAGCTTCTCACCCTATCTCTAAGGGAGAGTCCAGCCACCCTGCGGAGAAAACTCATTTCAGCCGCTTGTATCCGAGATCTTGTTCTTTCGGTCATAACCCAAAGCTCATGACCATAGATGAGGGTGGGAACGTAGATCGATCGGTAAATTGAGAGCTTTGCCTTTTGACTCAGCTCTCTCTTCACCACGACAGACCGGTACAGCGCCCGCTTCACTGCGGACGCTGCACCTATCCGCCTATCGATCTCACGCTCCAGTTTTCCCTCATTCGTGAACAAGACCCCGAGATACTTAAACTCCTCCACTTGGGGCAGGACCTCCTCCCCGACCCGGAGAGGGCATGCTACCCTTTTCCGGCTCAAGACCATGGCCTCGGATTTGGAGGAACTGATCCTCATCCCGGCCGCATCACACTCGGCTGCAAACCGCTCCAGTGAAAGCTGTAAATCACGAACTGATGAAGCCAATAGGACCACATCATCTGCAAAAAACAGAGAAGCGATTCTAAGGTCACCAAAACGGATCCTCTCAACACCTTGGCTGCGCCTAGAAATTCTGTCCATAAAAGTTATGAACAGAATCGGTGACAAAGGGCAACCTTGGCGGAGTCCAACTCTCACCGGAAACGAGCCTGACTTACTGCCGGCAATGCGGACCAAGCTCTGACACCGGTCGTACAGGGACCTAACAGCCCATATCAAAGGGCCTGGTACCCCATACTCCCGGAGTACCCCCCACAGAACCCCCCGAGGGACGCGGTCGAATGCCTTCTCCAAGTCCACAAAACACATGTAAACTGGTTGGGCAAACTCCCACGCACCCTCCAGGACCCTGCTGAGGGTGTAGAGCTGGTCCAGTGTTCCACGACCAGGACGAAAACCACACTGCTCCTCCTGAATCCGAGGTTCGACTATCCGACGGACCCTCCTCTCCAGAACCCCTGAATAGACCTTACCAGGGAGGCTTAAGAGTGTGATCCCCCTATAGTTGGAACACACCCTACGGTCCCCCTTTTTGAATAGGGGAACCACCACCCCAGTCTGCCAATCCAAGGGAACTGCCCCCGATGTCCACGCGATATTGCAGAGTCGCGTAAGCCAACACAACCCTACAACATCCAGAGCCCTAAGGAACTCCGGGCGAATCTCATCCACCCCCGGAGCCTTGCCACCGCGGAGCTTTTTAACCACCTCGGCGACCTCAGCACCAGAGATCGGAGAACCCGACCCAAAGTCCCCAGGCTCTGCTTCCTCAGTGGAAGACGTGCCAGTAGGATTGAGGAGGTCTTCGAAGTATTCCGCCCACCGACTCACAACATCCCGAGTTGAGGTCAGCAGCACGCCACCTCCACCATAAATGGTGTTGGTCTCGTACCTCTTTCCCCCCCTGAGACGCCGGATGGTGGACCAGAATCGCCTCGAAGCCGTACGGAAGTCATTCTCCATGGCCTCTCCGAACTCCTCCCACGCCCGAGTTTTTGCCTCAGCAACCACCCGAGCCGCATGCCGCTTGGACTGCCGGTACCTATCAGCTGCTTCCGGGGTCCCACAAGCCAAAAAGGCCCAATAGGACTCCTTCTTCAGCCTGACAGCATCCCTCACGCCGGTGTCCACCACCGGGTTCGAGGGTTGCCACCACGACAGGCACCAACAACCTTGCGGCCACAGCTCCGATAAGCTGCCTCGACAATAGAGGCGCGGAACACGGCCCACTCGGACTCCATGTCCCCCGCCTCCCTCGGAACGTGTTCAAAGCTCTCCCGGAGGTGGGAGTTAAAGCTCCGTCTTACGGGAGACTCTGCCAGACGTTCCCAGCAGACCCTCACAATACGTTTGGGTCTGCCAGGTCTGACCGGCATCCTCCCCCACCATCGGAGCCAACTCACCACCAGGTAGTGGTCAGTTGACAGCTCCGCCCCTCTCTTCACCCGAGTGTCCAAGACATGCGGCCGCAGATCAGATGAGACGACAACAAAGTCGATCATCGAACTGCGACCTAGGGTGTCCTGGTGCCAAGAGCACATATGGACACCCTTATGCTTAAACATGGTGTTCGTTATGGACAATCCATGACGAGCACAGAAGTCCAATAACAGAACACCACTCTGGTTCAGATCAGGGGGGCCGTTCCTCCCAACCACACCCCTCCAGGTCTCACTGTCATTGCCCACGTGAGCGTTGAAGTCCCCCAGTAGAACAAGGGAGTCCCCAGGAGGCGCACTCTCCAATACCCCCTCCAAGGACTCCAAAAAGGGTGGGTAGTCTGAGCTGCCGTTTGGTGCATAGGCACAAACAACAGTCAGAGCCCGTCCCCCCACACGTAGGCGAAGGGAGGCTACCCTCTCGTTCACCGGGGTGAACCCCAACGTACAGGCACCAAGATGGGGGGCAACCAGTATGCCCACTCCTGCTCGGCGCCTCTCACCAGGGGCAACTCCAGAGTGGAAGAGTGTCCAACCCCTCTCAAGGAAACTGGTTCCAGAGCCAGAGCCATGCGTTGAGGTGAGTCCGACTATTTCTAGTCGGAACCTCTCAACCTCACACACTAGCTCAGGCTCCTTCCCCACCAGAGAGGTGACATTCCATGTCCCAATGGCCAGCTTCTGTAGCCGAGGATCAGACCGCCAGGGTCCCCGCCCTCGGCCGCCACCCATCTCACATTGCACCCGACCCCTTTGGCCCCTCCCACAGGTGGTGAGCCCATGATTTTCTGACTAAATGTTGATCAATTTTTAAGTTAATAATTAATGCTTAATGCAACACTTGTGAGAAAAAACATTTTAGTTCAAGATGTTTCATTAAAGTCTTGAAGTGGGGTTTTTTGTAGCTTTGCTTCAAAGGTCCAGGGTTTCTTTGAATGATAAGGGGTCCCATCCTTCTCGAAAAACTGGTCTTTGATGGAATGAATGCATATCACCCATCTCACTTCAAACTTTGCAGTTCTTCTGAAAGGGAGTTAGGCAAATAATATGTTTCCATGCATCTCACAGCCAAGTTTGTGAGATGTTGACGAGCACAGCTCAGCAATTAAGGGCAGGCTGACATTGTGGCTGACAGATGAAACAGAAACAGTGCCTGGTACTGTCTTGAGGAGCAAGGTTTGATTGAAAACATATTTGATGGGAGTGAATGAAGTCATACTCCACAAAGGTATAAAATGAGTTCTGTTCAGATAAACATAGAGGTCTGCCGAGGGTCTGATCAACGCCCGGTTTTGCATTGAAGAACATCTCCCACTGAACGAAGCGGCCTCCTCGTTTGCATTCAACGGTGAGGGATTCTGATCTTTTTATTTCAATGCCTTTTTCTGAGTGTGTGTGAAAGCTTGAAGGCTTTGCTGTTGTTCGTGGCGGGGTTTAAAATTGATGCTTAACCCTAGCAAATAACAGTATGTGTATCTGAACATGTATGTTTTTACTTTTTCTGTCACAAGACTTCTTTAATAAATATTCATTATTTTTAATTAAGTCTGTTTGTTTTCTTCCAAACCAGTAAGCGTGCCCACCTTTCACGGACTGACAAAGATGTTAAAACATTAATTATTTGGGGTTGATCTGAAATTTCATAAAGCATTTGGCGACGAGCGAGGATGGGATATCTTATCTTTATTTGTAAAGCACATTCCAAGGTGCTTAAAAAGATGGATGAAAGGGTACACACTGGCTGTTTGGAAGGAAAAAAGTTAAAGTGTGAAACTGTGTTCTTGGAAGCAGGTGTTATTCCCTTGTTGTTTTGGAAGCGGGTGAGAGATTCCCGCTGTTGAAGAGCTGATAAGTTTGGATCAGTGGTTTTTTGGGACGCCTTAAGCTGCTGACCGATTCTTTGAGCTGAAGTGTAACAGAAGATTTGAACCAGGGTGTAAAAACCCTTGATCAGTAGTTTCGTGAGAGCAGAAGGAAAGAAGATTTTGCCGGGGTTAGAAAAAAAAGATATCTAACCCTTGTTGTTTATTTGAGATCAGTAACAGAAGTTTTGAATAAACCCTGAAGAAGTCAGGTGATAGGTGATTTATTCGCTGAAACATAAGTATAATACCAGGGTTAAGAAAAAAAAACCCTTGTTAGAGTTTTTGTAATGAGTTAGGTGATTTATTTTGATAGCTTTATCAGTTGAAGTTAATAAGACTGGTGATTTATTTTTCGAAGTTTAAAAATAAAAAGGAGCAAGCGCTTCTCTGTGTGTGTGTGTCTGTACAGCTGCGTGAGAAGAGAAAGAAAAATGTGCAGCGACGCAGTTGTGCGAGGGTATTGTGGGAGCTGAGTTGGTCAGTTGTAGTGAGAAACGCATGAGGAAGAATGTGTCTCATCTGTAATGTGTGTTTTATTTGTTGTAAGTAAGAAAAAATGTGTGTGTGTAGTTGCTGAATTTGTCAGCTGGAGTGTTAAAGAGACAGGATGGGTGAATGGTGTGTGTATTTGGAGAATGCACGTGTGTGCAGCAGCTTCCGTTCCCTCTGCTGTGAGTAGAAATGGGAGGAGATGTTGGGGACTGAGCGGAGGTCAGGAGACAGTCCTTGTTTGATGTAGGCGCGCAGGTTCGTGTGTGAAATTAGAGATGCAGAGAACGGAAAAGTGGAGGAAAAATAGCAAGAGTTTTCAGTGTGTGGTTCATGGGCCAGGAAGGGTCGAGTTTTTGTTTTGTTTTCCCCTTTCATGCAGTCCGCCTTATCTCCGGAACAGGGAGGAAGCTGCAGCTCTGTGAAGGATGAGAGTGATGAGACAACATTCGCAGGCCAGGAGAGGTCGGTTAGAATTTGTTTTGTTTTAGAGAGAGCCAGAGGTTTTTTGTGTTCTTTTTTTTTAGTTGAGCTGCTCGCTTAAGGGAAAGGAGCAGAACCGTTTGTGAGGGAGCTAAGATGTGTGTGAGAGGAATAAAAAAAAGAGTCACTGCGGTTGACAGTGAATAAAAAAAGGAAGAGGGGTTTTAAGTTTTTTTTTTCCTTTTCTCTCTCTCCAAGTTTAAAGGATGAATCTTTTATTTGAAAGATCACTAATTTCTGTCATTCTATCTCAGTCTTTTGCTTTTTTCCTAAGCTTGATGTCGTGGTGTGTCGTTGTCTGTCTGAGGACGCGCGGAGGACGACGGGAGTGGCCGGGGCGTCTGTGACATGGTGGCTTATCGTGCTTCATCGGTGCAACGAGCTGCTGGGTGTTCAACGCACCTGAGGATGACCAACTCCTGAGAGAGGCGCCTGAAGGGTGGTGGCTTGTCGTCTGCTGGGTCGCTTCATAGCTGCTGCAGAGCTGCTGCCTGCCAGCGTACCTGAGGATGGGTGTTCGTGCTCATCTGTGATGTGGTGCTGATGACCACACCTCTGAAAAACGAGATGTGTCCTGATGAGGACAGTTGGGGCTCTTTGCCATGAGATGAACAGACAGGACGGCTTCAAATGTCCTGTAGGTCGGTCCTGCTGGTAACAAGTGTGGGCAGGGCGTGGGCAGAGAAGTGGTGTCCGGCGCGTGTAACGTTCCAGTGCAACGACCTTGTGCATCGACGACCTTTAAGGTGTGCGAGTTGTTCCAGAGGGTGGAGCCGCAAGATCCATCTGAAGTGAACATTCTTTATTGTTCTTTGAGTTTTTATTTTGTTTTATTTTACCTGAAGTGATAAAAATCTGAAATGATGAAATGAGATTTGTTTTTTAAGACTAAATGATGATTAATTAGAGATGACATGCACATGTACAGATATGTGCTATAAACAGGAATAGGTTTTATCTGGACAGTAAAATCGTCCTTAAAAAGTAACTAGGTGCCTTTTTAAAGGATGTATGTGTTGTATGTTTGTGGGAGTGCGGACAACAAGACTTGTTGATTGACTAATTGGCAATTTCTGCCTTTTTCTGGCAGTCTCCATTGATTTTGGGTCCCTTCTGATGGCCAATGAACGGACCCGATCCATGGTGCCGAAACTTATGATTGAGTTTGTAAGTCTGGCTGTTTGATTTCAAGGCGTTCACATGTGTTGAACAGGAGAAGGTTTATACATAAAGTTTTACAGTGGTTTAAACTAATAAAGTGGGTTACATATGGTTTAAAACTAATAAAATGAGAATGTGCAGTATCCCTCCTTACTTTTGTTTTTAGTGCTTTGTTTTGTAGGAAGGATCATATAATTAAATTAGTTTGTAACACTGTCTTAGAAATGTCCCATGAGGGGACAGGGAAAATTTTCAAAATTAGTCAGAATATCAGAGGATGGGATGAATTAGGAGTTTTTATTAATGATTTTCTGACTAAATGTTGATCAATTTTTAAGTTAATAATTAATGCTTAATGCAACACTTGTGAGAAAAAACATTTTAGTTCAAGATGTTTCATTAAAGTCTTGAAGTGGGGGGTTTTGTGGCTTTGCTTCAAAGGTCCAGGGTTTCTTTGAATGATAAGGGGTCCCATCCTTCTCGAAAAACTGGTCTTTGATGGAATGAATGCATATCACCCATCTCACTTCAAACTTTGCAGTTCTTCTGAAAGGGAGTTAGGCAAATAATATGTTTCCATGCATCTCACAGCCAAGTTTGTGAGATGTTGACGAGCACAGCTCAGCAATTAAGGGCAGGCTGACATTGTGGCTGACAGATGAAACAGAAACAGTGCCTGGTACTGTCTTGAGGAGCAAGGTTTGATTGAAAACATATTTGATGGGAGTGAATGAAGTCATACTCCACAAAGGTATAAAATGAGTTCTGTTCAGATAAACATAGAGGTCTGCCGAGGGTCTGATCAACGCCCGGTTTTGCATTGAAGAACATCTCCCACTGAACGAAGCGGCCTCCTCGTTTGCATTCAACGGTGAGGGATTCTGATCTTTTTATTTCAATGCCTTTTTCTGAGTGTGTGTGAAAGCTTGAAGGCTTTGCTGTTGTTCGTGGCGGGGTTTAAAATTGATGCTTAACCCTAGCAAATAACAGTATGTGTATCTGAACATGTATGTTTTTACTTTTTCTGTCACAAGACTTCTTTAATAAATATTCATTATTTTTTAATTGAGTCTGTTTGTTTTCTTCCAAACCAGTAAGCGTGCCCACCTTTCACGGACTTACAAAGATGTTAAAACATTAATTATTTGGGGTTGATCTGAAATTTCATAAAGCACATGCGAAAATAGGTCCGTGCTGAAACGCGCCCAGGAAATTTTGTTCCGCGGTGCATATATTCCCTTGTTAAGAACGTTTAATGAGTGAAAAAATAACCGAAACGGTACGCAGGTGGACCGAACCGAACGTGGTGTACCGGAACGGTTCGGTAAACCCATTACAACCGTTACATGCCTACCCAGCACCAGACTCACCTCACCACCGGATGAAGAGCATCTCAGCGTGACCGCAACAGAAGTAAGGAGTACCGTATTTTCCGGATTATTGGTTGCACCGGAATATAGGTCGCAGTGTCCAATTATTGCCAAAAAATTGGAAAAATCCATAAATAGGTTGCACCGGAATATAGGTCGCACCTACGTCACCGCCGACGTAACGCGTCATCCACTGCTGACGCGCCGCGTGACCGCTGAGTCAACCCGGCAATATGGACCGAGTGTTTAGCTCTGCTGCTAATGTCTGCCAGAAGCTAACAGAAGCTAACACGAGACGAGTCCGCCTCTCAGAACACGGAATAAAAAAAATCGAATTTTAGGTCAAATATTTTCTATAGACCATCGTTACGTACATTAATGTCTTATAATTTAAACTCTGTAAGCAGAAAAAATATACACAGAGTGGTTTAGAAGTTATTTATAAGCAAACTGAAGTAAACTGAAATAAAAAATGAAAAAACACGCGAAGTCCGCCTCTCAGAACACGAATAAAAAAATCGAATTTTATGTCAAATGTTTTATATAGACCATTGTTACGTACATTAATGTCTTATAATTTAAACTCTGTAAGCAGAAAAAATATACACCGAGTGGTTTAGAAGTTATTTATAAGCAAACTGAAGTAAACTGAAATAAAAAATGAAAAAACACGGGAAGTCCGCCTCTCAGAACACAAATAAAAAATCGAA
Organism: Garcialebias charrua; assembly: GCA_038048925.1. Taxonomy (NCBI): domain Eukaryota; kingdom Metazoa; phylum Chordata; class Actinopteri; order Cyprinodontiformes; family Rivulidae; genus Garcialebias; species Garcialebias charrua. The sequence goes on from JBBPBX010008095.1 coordinate 35,685, forward strand.
TTTTATGTCAAATGTTTTATCGAGACCATAGTAACGTACATTAAAGCTCCTATAATTACACTCTGTAAGCAGAAAAAATATACACCGAGTGGTTTTGAAGCCATTTCTAACATACCGGTAAACAGAACAACAGCCACAAGCTAACAAAAAGCTACGGTATGCTAAAAGATCGTTTTATTTATTTATTATTTTAATCTCAAACATCTAATAAAGCTACCGGTACTCACTTGTAAACGTCCACACTGTGATTCCATTCTGTAAATTTCAGAAAAATCCGCTGAGTGGTTCTTGACTTATCTTGCAAAAAAAACAGCTAAGAAACACAGAGCTAACTGCTACATCCAGGCCAGCACGCCCACAGTGTCCAAGCACAGGAGCTTTTTTGGGGACACATGAGCTGGAAACATGCTGGAAACGGTCTTCTTCTTGGGTCTTGGAAGTGGTACTGCACAGTGCCACAGCGTCCCTAGTGGCCGAAAGTGGTACTGCATAATTTTTCTGCCAAAGTGAAAAAGGCTGACATCCGAGTCAAAAATTGGTCTAAAAATATGGAAAAAAATCCATAAATAGGTTGCATCGGATTATAGGTCGCAGGCCTTGAAAAAACCATAAAAAGGTGCGACCTATAATCCGAAAAATACGGTACTTTCAGGAGGATCAACACTCACAAAGTAACCGGCCCAGACAACATACCCGGGAAAGTGTTCAAAGAATGTGCCGATCAACTGTGCGATGTGCTGGTAGACATCTTTAACACCTCACTTGCCCTGGAGACAGTTCCCACCTTCCTCCGCATGCCATCGCACCAATGGCCTTCAACTCCAGACTACGCTAATGCAGCAGATCCCTCTGAGCTCAAACAGACCATATTCTGTGGCCTTATGCAAATACATCCCCCAGATCCATTGCCTGATGCCGCACAGTTCAAGAGCTGGACAGACCTGGTAGAAGCAACACACCAGTTGCTTCATGGGGCGGCTGCCAACCTGCCTGCACCTACTCTCGGTCTGCCTCAGCGTTAAGTACACCTGTTGAAATCAAGCCAGGCAGAAAGTTTTCCTGAAGAAGTCAAGTGCCTAAAGGCTGGTAAGCCTGTGTCCCCTAACAGCAAGCTGAGCTCACTCGCTCCAGAGATGGACTCAGAGTCTGGCCTTATCCGAGTTGGAGGCCGACTTAGACATATGGATTCTGGCCATACTGACATCCACCCAGTTGTGCTCGACTCCGGCCATGCAATCACCAGACTCCTGATCAAAGACATTGACGCTCGTTTGCTCCACCCGGGTCCTGACAGAGTCTTCACGGAGCTCAGGCGGCAATATTGGATTCTACGGGGGAGACAAGCAGTAAAGAAATATCAACGAACCTGTTCTGAGTGCACCAAATGGAGAGGGAAGCCTACAGTACCTATAATGGCAGACTAGGGGTGGGTGATATGGCTCAAAAATTATATCATGATATTTCAGAGCATTATCACGATAACGATAAATTTTGTGATATGACGAGAAAAAAAAAACAGAAATCAAATTTATTTATTTGACAAAATTAACGTAACATGTTGCTTTGCAGTTTTATATAAAATTTTAAAAAACAAGGGGTAATTTTACTGAAATTATTTTATTTAGTAAAGTATTCATTCCTCTACAGTATTCATGCAGGAATGATTCATTTTCTGACTGATCTGTCTGATCACCTGCCTCTTGACCGCAGTGAAGTTATTTTCAAGTTTGGCGTTGGATATTCGAGCTCCGTGTCTTCATCGGTGCGGTGCTCTCGTCAGTCCGCTTCATGGAGTCTGATTAATATGACTTAAAATAGAAAACAAATGACTGTGCCTCATTAGCAGAATTATTTCACAGTGATTTTGGGTCAACAGGTCACATGACTTGGAAGCTATTGAGGAAAAACCCACAGATTTATGAAATATTAAATTGTGAAAAATTACAAAATGCATAAAAATGATAAACAGTTGTGCCTCATAGGCCTGGTCTTGGAGAGTAGTTTGATGTAAGATTTGTGTGGGTGGCACAAAAGACCTGAATGGTATTGACCAAAAACAGTGATTTATTAAATATTAAATTGTGAAAAATTACAAAATGCATAAAAATTGAAAAATAAACAGCTGTGCCTCGCAGAACTGGTCTTGGAGAGTAGTTTGATGTAAGATTTGTGGCTCAAATCATGTAAAATATATTATTTTTTGTTTCTGAAGAGTGACGCGGTCGAAAATTTGTTGAAGGTCCCTAAGTGAACCATGACGTCTCTGAGAAGGGGCAGACTTAACGCGGCTGCCGAAATCAGACTCCATAAAGCGGACTGACGAGAGCAACGCACCGCTGAATACAGAGCTCGAATATCCAACATCCAACTTGAAAATAACTTCACTGCGGTTGCCTTGGTCCGTGGAGAGCCGCGCGTGTTTGTAGCGGCTGCTCAGAGCGGGGTGGGAGGGGAGGCATTTGATCCTCTGTACCTGAAGTTTAGAGCAGTGGGAGAAAAGCTGACACGACGCACGGTTTGTTTTTATCATTTTAGCTAACGTTACACCAGTACAGACTGATAGGGGGGGGGTGCGCAGTTCAGTTTGAAGCGCTCGGTTGGGGGGCGTGGTGCCCTTATGTATTACGTCATGAAATTAGCATATCATGATATAACTTTTTTGCCCGGGCAAGCTATTTTTACCGGTAGTATCGTAAACGATATGATATGGCCCAGCCCTATGGCAGACCTGCCTCCAGCGCGTCTGAGATTCTTGAAATCCCCATTCTACTCCACAGGAGTGGACTGCTTTGGTCCTTATGTCATCAAAATCAAACGCTGAGTGGAGAAGCGCTGGGGAGTGATCTTCAAGTGCCTCACAACACGCTGTGTCCACCTAGACCTGCTGGCAGGTCTTGATGCAGATTCCTTCCTCTTGGCGCTGAGAAGGTTCATAGCACAAAGAGGAACTCCTGCTGAGATGCTCTCAGACCAAGGGACCAATTTCAGAGGGGCCGAGAGAGAGCTAAAGGAGGCATTTGCAGCTATGGTTCCAGAGCTACAAGAGAAGCTTGCCAAACACCAGATTAAGTTCCAATTCAACCCACCAGCAGCACCTCACTATGGTGGGGCATGGGATCGAGAGATACAGTCGGTCAAGAAAGCTCTTCAGGTAGTTGCCGGCACACAGTCCCTCCACGAAGACGTCCTTCTCACACTTCTGATCGAGGTTGAGGGCATTCTCAACGCCAAGACCTTAGGCTAGGTTTCATCAGACATAGCTGATCCTGATCCAGTGACACCAAATATGTTGTTGATGGGGCGGCGGGACGCCTCCTTACCCCAAGTGTCTTACGCTCCTGACACCGTCACCAGAAGACGCTGGTGCCAATGTCAGATGATGGTGGACTACTTCTGGGTGAAGTTCCTGCGGCATTACCTTCTGTCTGTCCTTGCAAGTTCGGCAGAAGTGGAGGCGGTCTACTGACGACCTCACGCAGAGCACGATCGTCATGATCGTTGATCCCCAGCTTCCGAGAGCAAAGTGGCCCAACGGGAAGGTTGTCAAGGTGATAGAAAGTGCAGATGGTCGGGTCCGGTCAGCCGAGGTTCGGATTGGAGAGAAGACCTACCTGCGGCCGGTATCCCATATGGTCCAGCTGCCGGCCATTCCACCTGATGATGGACCAAATTCAGGGACTCCACTTTCATCGTAAGGAATTTAATAGACTTTACATAATAGCTAGGCTATTCTGGGGGCGGTTGTTATAAATTCCTTAGTATTTCTGCATTGTTTTGTTCAGGCATCTTGTTAGACTGCTAATTCGTATTTTTTACATCAAGCATCTTGTTAGACGCTAAGGGGTCCTTGGGGATAAATAGAGCTGAGAAAGCCGTTGGTTTTTATAGCCGTTGGTGTTTTAATCGTTGATGCCTGTCTGCGTTTGTGACAAAGATACCAGGCAGACAGAAAAAGGGACAGTTAATACCAGTTACTATCAGTTATGAAGAATAGACAGCTCAAAAAGGGAAACGTCATGCTGTAAACAAACTGGATAATTAATTAAACTCCAAGAAAACACTGTCTTGCTGTGTCCGGACTCGCTCTCTGATCGGAGTGTCTGTATGGATGAAGTGTTCCAGCTAATCTCCTCAAAAATATCATACAGTCCCAACTCTCCAAAACAATATTAGTACAAGCTACATCAGGTAAGCTGAAGCTTGTACTACATTGTTGATATTTACAACAATCTTTAATGTAGCAAAGATTAGCTTAGCTGATGTAACTTGTGCCATAGTAAACATCTACTGTGGCACAAGTTACATTAGCTAAGCTAATCTTTGTTACTTTAAAGATTGCTGATATTTACTGTAGCACAAGCTACGTCAGCTTAGCACGCAGTAAATAACAGCAATGTTTAATGTAGCAAAGACAGTGGTATATAAAGAAATTCTTAAGTTAAATGTAATACCTTTTAATACCTTTTTAATACCATCACAATTTTTTTTAATACCATCACTACACTGAGCTGCAACCGTAGCAGCAATCTCTTGTACTTCAGTTCAGAGCAACTAATTGTAAAGCGATAGATTACTGTCATTTTCTTCCTAAACTTTGGTAGTAAATGTAGTTTTATAATAATTACTGGATACATCAATTTGCTTCTTGCCTCAATAAAAACACTGGCCTACTTGTTATTTAAATCTAACCCAAGACAAAAAGTTATTTAATTGTTCCCGCACACAACATATCTCTAATGACAAACGAAAAACCGTAAACTTGAAAACAGAACAGTTTAGTTAAAATGATTCTCAACACTGAAAACATGCCCAATTCAAAAAGAGAGGGAGAAAAATAATAACATATTTTTTTATCCTGTAAGTCACAGTTTTTTGCATAATTTACATGCCTTGCAATCTATAGGCCGAAGTGACATATTTATGGATTTCCCCCCCCCATTTTTTGACTGAGATATGACCGTTTCCATTCATTCTGACTGGAAGAAAAAAAAACAGCAGTACTTGATGGCCCCAGAGTAGTAATAGTTGTATGGCATGCTGTTGGCTGTTGTATCATGTAATAGGAAAACGTGCCTAATGCCTATAATGACAAATTTAAAAAAAGTTCAAGACAAAAACAACTGGACTTTATTTATTATACTACTGTATACTTAATTGTTTTTCCTCTTGCACTTTTTAGCGTTTACCATGTCCTGGATGACTGAGAATCTTCACCAGCTATTAATTTTTCTCTTGCACTTTTTAGCGTTTACCATATCCTGGATGACTGAGAATCTTCACTAGCTATTAATGACTCAATTGGCCTGCCATACTCTCACCACCTTCATTCTGCTATGCTTGGACCCGTCAAACCAGCTGCATCGCCCCGGCGAAATGCAGCTATTTTTACCATTAAAGTGCATTTATTAAGAAAATAATAGACAGAAACACACCTTTGCTATAATTTCGAGCTAACAAATAATTGTTTAGGTACTTTTCTTGTTAAATGTCGGAGAAACGAGCTGCGATCCTCTTTCCCGTTTCTCGTCCTTTGCGCGTTCACGTAGCAAACAGGTAGCGAAACTATTTTTTAAATAAAGCTGATTTGACCACTAAAGTGCATTTATTAAGAAAATGTTAGACTGAGACACACCTTTGCTATAATTTTGAGCCAACAAATAATTTTTTAGGTACTTTTATTGTTAAATGTTGGAGGATCAAACCGCGTTCCTCTTTCCTGGTTCTTTAGGTGCAAACGCACACTGACCAACGATATGACATCATTGTTTTAGCTAAGGTCCTACTCGGAACATAAAATTAGAAAAGATAAATAAATTCACAGACTTTTTTTAGCTGACAGAACGAGAAAAATATAGTTGTGTAGGTTTAAAAAAAAATTTAATACTTGTACCTCGTCAGATGACGTTTATTACTTTTTAATACTTTTTAATGACCGTAATTTGTTTTAATTTTATTTACTACCTTTTAATACCTTTTACAACCCCGCGGATACCCTGAAAGATTAGCTTAGCTGCTGTAGCTATGAGGGTCATCTACGTGTATATTACTATAATCACTTACTCTGCCAGTCACCAGAACTGTTATTAACATGAAGATTTGGACGTCCTTCACAAATCTGTCACTAATAAGCATCCATGGATTTAAATCTGCGAAGCTCCTTCGTTGTGGGCACTCCTCATATTTACTAAATAATTTACGATATCAGAGGAACTTCTCGGTGACAACTTGTCTGCTTCGTCTGACATTATTTTTTTCTACAACTCATAGGATTCAACTCCGACCACTGCTATTTTTTGAAGATATCTAGCTCTTGCACCTTGGTCAAGAGTATCAATATACTTAGCTCTGGCTGGAGCTGGACCATATCATATAATTCCCGGTAATACCGGTAAAAAATCTTGCCCGGGCAAAAAAGTTATAACATGATATGCTAATTTCATGACGTAATACGTCAGGGCGCCCCGCCCCCTTAACAACCGAGCGCTTCAAATGACCAAACCGAACTGCGCACCTCCCTCCACCAGTCTGCGTGCAATACTAGCTAGGTAAAATGCTAAAAACAAACAACTTGCGTGTCAGCTTCTCTCTCCCCTTGCTCTAAACTGCGGGTACAGACTACAGAGAGCTCAATTGTTTCCCCCTCCCCCACCCCGCTCTGAGCAGTCGGTGCTGCGTCTCCCTCGCTCTAAACCACATGTGTCAAACACATGGCCCGCGGGCCAGATGTGGCCTGCCATGTCATTTTATGTGGCCCGCGAGAGCTTAGTTTAAAAGTTTTGAGTGTCTAAAAATAAATACGAGCGTGTTTTGACCAAAAACTACATTTCCCACAATGCCTTTCAACTAGGGTAGCCCACATTCCTTTCAACTACGGTAGCCCACAATGCCTTTCGACTACGGAAGCCGCAGCAGTGTTTCTACCTTCATGCCAACGAGTGGAATTGAGATATAAATAATGATCCCAAAATGTCCAGAAAGAGAAAAGTTGATGCAGACGGAAGTTTCAAGAAAGATGGGAAGGCGAATACTTGTTTGTGCTTCCAGGAGAAAGACCGGTATGTCTTTTGTGTTACGAGGCGGTGTCGGTTTTGAAACCAAACACGGAGCTAAGTACGCTAAAGCTAGCCTTCAAGAAAAGCAACACATTCTGCCAAGAATTAAAAGGCAAACTGCGGTCGCAGCAGAGTTTGTTCATGAAACCCACAGCCAAAAACGAGGCTGCAGTGAAAGCTAGCTTCATTGTGGCTGAAGAAATCGCTTCCAAGTCGTTTTCAGATGGAGCGTTTTTGAAGCAGTGCATGCTGAAAGTCTGTGAGCAGAGACACAAACAAGTCATCACGCAGATGTCCGACACGATCACGGCTTTCCAGCGTGAATTGGAGTTATGGATGTGACAAGTGAAACAGGACAATCTTGTCCACTTTCCCGTTTGTCAGGTTAGCTTTTTTTTTAACAATTAAAATATAATAAAATGTAAATCAACAAAAAAGAAGAACATTTAAACTGTGTGCAATTTAATGATTGTGTTTGCATTCTATTTTGTGTTTATCATTTTCAGAACATGGTCAATCGTAGAGAGAATCCACTTGTGTGTTCCAGGCAGCATCTCCTCATCAAAGACTACCGGTAACCAAAAAACTTGAGTAATATAGTTGTGAACCGAGTCAACCTTTATTTTGGTATTTTTAGTTGATTACATATTATTTATGTGTAGCTGCTGTTGTAATTATTTAATGTTTGCAGGGTGTGTATGCACACAAATTGTTGTCATCAAACCATCAGTTGGATGCAAGGCTGTGTGTAGCCTTTTTTTGTAAAATGCTACATGTGTCATACATGTTCTTTGCAGCTCAGTTTTATGTTATTTTTCTTTATTAACTTGGACATCTAAAAAAGCTAAGTCTGGTCCTCTGGACATTCAAAAAACAAAACAAAACAAAGCAAAAAAACTGTAGAAACATTTCGTCTTTCGTCCGAAAGACTTCCTCAGTCTGAGATGCTGTATTCAGCTCAGTCTTATAAATAGCACCCTCTCACAGTGGATCAACCAGTTGGCTGATGACAGCCGAAACCAGCTGCTCACATGATCATGGAGGACCACCTCTGGACCATCAGGTCCAGAGGACCAGACTTAGCTTTTTTAGATTTTTCTACCTGGATTATTGAGCATGCATCAGGGTATTAACTTGGACAGTTTGATCCTTCATTAATGGAGTTATGTGGGTTTTCATAAGCTGACAAAATTTAAAAGGATTTATGTTAGAGCAACAAGCAAACAGATGTTTTCTATGCAACTGTAATTGTCAGTTGAATAAGTTATAATAAATGAGTTATTCAACATTAAGGAGTACGGTAGTTACATTTATTTTACATTACATTAGATTACCTTTAGTTACATTTATAAGTTACATCTGGCCCTTCAAGGTCAGCCATTATGCCGATGTGGCCCTCTGTGAAAATGAGTTTGACACCCCTGCTCTAAACTGTCGTTACAAACACGCGTGGCTCCACGGACCGAGACAGGTGATCAGAGACAGATCAGTTTAAAAAAATGAATAATTCCTGCATGAATAGATGAAGCTGAAACACCCACAAGTTTCAGGGTCAGCTGATCACCTTGTAACAAGTTCTGGAAGTTATAGCTCATTTCAAGGCAACATATTTTGTTGTAGGTTTCATTTATGCCCAACAGATCTTAAAGGTTCAGTATGCAGTTTCTGTAGAACTGCAGCAGTTAGAAATATTTTCAACAGGCAAAGCATTCTGATCCCTCCCCCTCAGAGCCATATGTGGCTCTGCCCCCTTGTGGTCTGTTGAATTTCAAATTCAAGCTCTGTTTTTATTGGCTGATTCAAATTCAAGCTCTGTTTTTATTGGCTGGTTACAAACTCTGTTTTTATTGGCTGGAAAATGGCGGGTCACCTTTTCTTTTTAGAAATGCTTATTTACCACCTGGAGAAGCAAGGGGACAATATTTTTTTTATTTTTTTTCAGAGATTACCTGGCTAACATCAGTCTGTCAGGAGGTAGTGACAGAGTGAAGAAATATGTTCATAAAAAAAGCTACATACTGCAGCTTTAAGTTACATTGTATTTAGTTGTTTTGGGAAACTACACATGCACTTTAGTTTTTGTGGTGGATTTTGTTGATCTATATTTTGTGCAGACTTTTTCAATCTAAATAAAATATCATTTTTTTTTTTTATACTTGGAGACTGAATACTTTACTAAATAAAGTAATTTCAGTAAAATTACCCCTTGTTGTTGTTTAAAATTGTATATACATAATACTGCAAAGCAACATGTTTAGTTAATTTTGTCAAATAAATAAATTTGATTTCTTTTTTTTTTTGTTATATCACGAAATTTATCGTTATCGTGATAGTGCTCTGAAATATCACGATATAATTTTTGATCCATATTGCCCACCCCTAGCTCTGGCAGCTCTAGTCTGTTTGTTCTCCATCTTCCCCCTATACAGATGGCGGAAAACCCGGTATTGTGCAATACCAGTCACGTGTGTTGGAACTATGTACAGTATACAGTAGTCTGCTGCACCCGCCCCATGAGTTAGAAAGTAAGAAGAAGCAGAGCCGCGTAACACCGGTCTGGAAGAAGTGATGAAAACGAGTGAACATTTATGTCAAGTTGAATGTTAAATTATAATAATATATTAAGAAATTATGGCAGGAAAACTGGGACATTACTGAAACAGTGAGACATTTACACGACATTCATAAAAAGGTAGGATATACAAAAAGCAGGAAGAAACAGGAACTTACTCACATTAAAACAGGACACACGGGCCTTAATAAATCTTAAAATATTTTGAAAGCATGCAACAGGACTATGTGACATGTGCACCAGCAATTTCCCTGAAAAGGTTCAACATGTCTTTATGGAATGTCCAGGGTATGAAACAGAAATGATGCATTTCCAAAAAGAAAGAAATAAAATGAATATTAAATTTACAATTAGGGATGTTTTTTGTAGTGATATCAGTAAAGTTAAAGATCAAGTTATCATTTTCTTGAAAAATACAAACTTAAAGTCCAACACCCACCATGTTTTCAAATTGCATCGCCATTAATATTTATTAGTTTATTTAAAAATAATACAGGAGCGTTTACTTATATTGTGGAGAAATAACGCTAAATGTGTTATTTCATGATTTATAGCAGATTTTAGCATGCAGCTCCGGGAAAATCTGCCCCTCTCCATATATGGGCATTCACATGGGCATTCACGTCACCAAAGTGACGCCTTGGAGTTACAGGCGAGCGAGGAAAAGAAAAAGCGAAGCATTTTTAAATATTCCCTAAAGCTGCCTGTGTTGATTAATCCTGCTGTCGCTCACTCATGTCTATCATATTCTGAGCGAGCATCCACTTAGACATACTAGTTTAATTCGTTTGATCGCGACAAATTCATTCATTTCCGCATCGGCTTTTTATTCTCTCCCCCCGTGACCAGAAAGGCAGCCGCGCAGCTGAGCTCTGCGCGCGTGCTCCCCCCGTGCTCCCCGCAACAAGGCTGACGAGAGCAAATACATACACTCGAGGGAGCAAATTACACCGGCACGAGGAACTTCAAAGGTGACCAGCGGAACGAGGAGCCAGAGACGCGCGCGGCTCGCTCCTCTGGGCAGAATGAATGAGAGCAGCAACGGTCCGCAGTGGTGTTATAAAATAAATAATAAATAAAATCAGAGCGCTGGTCCATATGTACACACAAATGCACCAGGAAATATGCAGTTTTAACTCCCACTCTCTCTCATAAACCTCCATGGAAACTCACTCCTACCTTCTGCCTTCTGGGTGGAGATGTAACAAAAGTCACATGACACTTCGGGACTCTTCGGCCAGGTTTCCGGATTCATTCGGGAGTGGGTTTTTTTTTTTTTTTTTTAACCCTCGCCTGGCCCAAATGCAAAAATGAAAATAGACCTAATAATAAATTACAGTAATTGTCCAATATGGTGAATTGTTAGTGTCATGGTGGGTGTTGTCCTTTAAAAGAGATAATTTTAGTTGAGCTATTAAATTTACAGAATTAGGTTTTTTTTTTCTATCTCCTGTCCACACTCCAGCTCTGGGTGGTGGTAATGCACCTTACAGTTAGTCTGCCAACCGCCATAAAACAAAACAAGAAGAAGAATGGGTTGGGGGGCTCATTAGTTCCCACCACAGACATTAATAAGTATTAATGTCTATGGTTCCCACCCATACAGACGCCACAAAGCTATGAGTGCCTGTTAGACGCTATTCAACAATAGAGTGACTATAGTGCATACTTGTTATTTTGGTTATGACGGGTGTACGATAATTTCCCTCAAAATACAATAATGTTATGTCTCTAGTACGATAATCCTACATTTCTCACCTGGCAACATTGACTGTAGTGCGCATGTGTGACTTCACGCAGGAATTGGAGGTGAACTTCCTCCACCTAAACACAGATAAAACTGAATGCATTTTATTTAGTGCTCCTGGTGACACCAACAACATCCTTCCTAGTCCCAGTGTTGGTTTTCCCCTCCCCCATTTCAACCCGGTGGTCAGAAATCTTGGAGTGCAGCTTGACTCCAACTTAAAGTTTGATAAACAGATCAGTTCTGTTGTCAAGACCAGCTTCTTTCAGCTCCGACTGCTCTCCAAAGTCAAGTCATTTCTCAGCCGTGGTGATCTGGAGAAGGCCATCCATGCCTTTGTGACCTCCAGACTTGACTATTGTAATGCTTTGTATGTTGGTATTAATCAATCCTCCATCTCCCGTTTACAGCTTGTACAGAACTCTGCCGCGCGCTTTTTGACCAACACACGAAAATATGAACACATCACTCCTGTCCTGTCCTCTCTACACTGGCTCCCGGTTCAGTTCAGGATACAGTTCAAGCTGCTCCTGTTTGTTTTCAAAGCTCTGAATGGACTTGCTCCTCTGTACATCTCAGAACTTTTGAAAGCCCATCAGCCCGGCAGAGCTTTACGCTCTGCCAGTCAACACCTGCTGGAGGTGCCTCGCTCAAGGTACAAACAATGGGGAGACCGGTCATTTTCTGTTGCCGGCCCTAAAGCCTGGAACAGTCTCCCCCTTGAGCTGCGTGCCACCTCTGATCTGACTCTGTTCAAAACCAGACTGAAGACCCACTTGTTCAAAAAAGCTTTCAGTGTGTAACTTTTATTACTTTTGGTATTTTAATATGTAGCATTTTTTATTTCCATTGCCTTTCTATTTCCACTTGTTCAAATAAGCTTCCAGTGTGTAACTTTTATTACTTTTGGTATTTTAATATGTAACATTTTTTTATTTCCATTGCCTTTTTATTTCCACTTGTTCAAAAAAGCTTTCAGTGTATACCGGTAACTTTTATTACTTGTGTTATTTTAGTGTTATTTTAGTATGTAGCATTTTTTATTTCCATTGCCTTCTTTTATTGCTGTTGTTTCCTATTCTATTTTCATTGATTTATTATTCCAGTTTATCCATCTTTTTATCCTGTTAAGCACCTTGGTCAATGCAAGGCATTGTTGGAAGGTGCTATACAAATAAAGTTTATTATTATTATTATTATTTCATACCTCCGTGGGTGGGGGGAGGGGAATCGCCACTGACCTGGAGGGTTCAGTGAGCATTAGGGCTGTTGTTATGTAAATGAATGGCTGAAAACAGCAGAAGGCTGAGGTTTCACCTCGTGTAGAGGGACTGGCCTGCAGAAAAATCAAGTGTCATAGTGAGGATGGATGATGGGCTGACATTTTTTTTGTTTAGTTTTTTATGCCATGCGATCAACCCATTGCTGTATGCATTTGCGATCGATCTAAAAAAAAATGTAGAAGATTCCAGACAACTGGATGATTGTAGCTGCATGATTATCGGCTATGATTGATATGAACTCACACTTTAAGGTGTACACATTAAAGTTTATGAAGCCACTAGGCAGGAACGCTAATTAACAGCCAGTGCTAGTTTTCGAATCGAAGAGAAAACAGGAAGTGCAGTTTTTGAGAAAACCTGTGGGAAGAGAGTGTCTTGTCCAACTCCAATCTTCAGCTACCATGATACATTGGTACATCTTCCTTAAAATGACATTTAGCATCTCTCTAGCGGTATGTTTACTTAACTAAGTCAGCTGATGCCACTAAACTCTGATCAAAATGAAACGTACATAAACGCACATATATAAATGTCAATTTACTCACTGTTTCTGTTGTCCGGAAACACGTCCTCCTCTCACACCGCCAAAACCATAGATATAATATACAATAATAAAATATATCTATGGCCAAAACCACAGATAATATATACACTACCACCGACCGTATGCTTGTTTGGCGAATTGGCGCATGCGCAGAGTACGTTTCAACAGACACGCCCCCGACGTGCTGACGCACTTACGTAAACTGTGAACCATGAAGACTCAATCACAAATAATTCATAAATTTTATCCAACAAAACACTTTATTCAGAAAAACAAAGCTGATATTGATATTTCCTGTTCTTTCTGTAAGCTTTATCCAGAAATATGCTAGTGGAGATTCTCAGAATTCTTAGATCCAGAAACATCTGTTCATCTTTTTTGGAAGTGTACATACTCACTAAAGTTTTGGAAGGACGTTGTTGCTCTAATATCCAATAATATCCAACCAGGTTTCCTTCTGTATTTTGAAAATGTTCTGTTTGGTATCTTAGATTTCAAGACGAAAGACTCTTCTCACGTATTTATTATAAATTTGATCTTGTTTCTTGCTAAGTTTCACATCCATAAAAGTAAAATAATGCATAGGAAACCCTTTTTTGATATATTTGTAATGGATGTAAAACTATATCTTGACTCAATCTCAGACTCAAATAACAAAAAGGCTATAAAAACAAGAAATATCTGTAATGAATACAACTTAACTCTGTAACTCGCATTTATTTATTTCTGTATCTTGTTTTTGTTTTTGCTTATTTTTTCTTCTTTTATTATATGTTCATTGTTCTTGTGTGTAGCTATACTTTAAATTGTTGTATTTGAAGTAAAGTTATAAACAAAGATAAAAAACAGACTCAATCACAAAGTTTGAGCATTAATGAGGTCACTTCAGTTCAGCATAGCCTCAACATAAACTCTACACTAATAACTGACACTAATATAAGAACAGTGACCCAACACTGGAAGTGTATATAACACCAACTGAATTCCACAATGTAAAAAACAACAACAACAACTCTACATTCTCTAACTGAAAAAGTAACTTTTTTCAATTTGTTGTGTTCTTAGGAGTGAGAAAGTGAATGGTTGTTTGTCTCTATGTATCCCTGGGATGGACTGGAGAACTGTCCAGGCTGTCCCCCCACCTCACTGCTGGACATGGACACCCGTGACACCCCCGCGACCCAAAAATGAAGAAGCGGATAAAGATACTGGATGGACGTCAATCAAATGAACAGAAAGTTGTAACTGAACTAATTTGGCAATTTTTTAATGCAATCACTGTTTAAGTTTTAAGATTTATTGGAGATTTTACCAGATTTGTCAACATAATGTAATGCACTCTAAATTTTGAGCTGTCTAACTCTTCTTTTTCTGCCAAGATCTTTTGCACCTGTTAAATAATTTAGTAATTGTGTCTTCTTTCACTCATTGTTTCTCACTGTTATTGACTCTTTTTTTTTGTGGCACAATGTTTTTTGAGGGTTACTTTCTACTTTGCATCTCTGCCTGTTTTTCTTTTTCAAGCTGTGGTGACCCTGTTGAAAGTCAAGAGAAACGAACGACCCGCAGAGGCAGACGACAGCCGATCCGCCGCAATGAGCGCCTCCTTCCCCAAATCTGAATCCACCACCTCAGAGCCCGGAGACCCCTGTGCCAGCCCTCCATCGTCGGGAGTCTTTCCTCGGTGTCCGACATCAATGTCAAATTGTGGTGTCAAATCATCTGAATGAAAATAAGTACAAGGTGTTTCAACAGGAAGCTTACATTTATTCTAGCTTTTATTTGATGATGAAAGAGACTTTACCTGCAGCTCCATAATGGTTGGGAGGTCATGAAACCAGGTAAAATGATGTAAAACTATTTTAAAATCCAGGTGTTTGTGAAATTCAGTGAACAGAGGCTGAAGTCCTGTGAACATGTCCTTTACTTTCAACCTGGTAAAACTAATGGATAAAAAATACATTAGCCAATAAATGACAAGCTATTTTTCCAGTGGCAGCTGAACCATCTTACTGCAAACACAAAATATAAAATCAAACATAAACGAAGTAACCATGAAGCATATCAAGTTTAAAGGAGGATAGATTGTTATGAATTTATGCAGATACGTCGTCAATGTAAATAAAGAGTTTTTGGTTTAATTCACCAAAAACCACATGGAAGCTTGAGTCACATGACCTACACTGGCCATAATCTGTAGGTAAACAACTACAGTATATGGGAAAAGGACAAGACACTGTTTTTGTGGAAATATAAAGGGAATCTGCTGTTAAACACAGACGTGTCCTTTAAGAACACATTAATTATTGATAGTGAGAAAAAATGATTTATTTAAATGGTCTTCATGACCATGCAAAACACTCATAAAATGTGGAGGACAACTCTCTGAAATATTCTGACAGGTTTTGAAAGTGACAACCTCAAATTTAAATTATTCATGAAAGCTGTTGGCTGATGAAGGCTTCCAACATCTGTCTTCAGGAATTTGTACAACTATGTGCCAAGCAAAAGTGACACACACACAAAAAAAATTAATAACAACTTTATTCATTATTGCTTGTTTTGATAAACTTATCCCCAATTCCAAATTTTATATTGTGGCAAAATGATCTAATGCTTTCTTTTTCATGTTTATCTAAATACAGTCTAATGTATCTGGTTGTCCTATGAAATAGTAAATTACATGATTTAATGCCATTGTCTTGCCAATGTTTAGTTTTCTGCCTTACAGTAGATACTTTTTGTTCTCTTACATAACCAAAACCTCTCTTTACTCAAGACATTTTATGTACCCTTGCACACTATTAAAAGTATTATTTAGTTTAGTTTCTAAAATTTATTCATTTAAAAAACAATACAATACAAAACAAACCCATAAACGATAAGAATACAAAAATAAAATGAAAAGTAGTAGAAAGAAAAAATCTTATTATATCTGCCCCTTTTTTCCAAACAATTAGTTCAAACAATAATAATCTTCAATAACAGAACAAAATGAATAACTTTTTCTATTTTTTCTAACTAATACAATACAGTACACATTAAGCTACTTCATATATTTTTAAACGATTCACTTTTGATCTTTTTCTTAAATGTAAACATTGACTTGGCATTTTTAACATCACTCTCCAGACCATTCCACAATCCAATTCCCTGGATTGAGGTGGACCGTTCCTTCAAGCTAGTTCTGAATTTTGGTTTGACAAATATCTCTGTCCCCTTAAGGTTATAACAACTTTGTCTTTTAACAAAATTTATTTGGATATTTAAAAGAAATGTGTTATTCTGAACCCTATACATAACTGATAAAATACTATAATCTACCAAATCATGGAACTTCAATAACTTCAGTTGATTAAAAAAATTTTACTTGATGGGTGACAGTAATGCTTTCTAGTGATAATTCTTACAGCTCTTTTCTGTAATACAAAAATAGGCTTTGTCATTGTTTTACACACTTTCCCCCAAACATCAATACAATAGATTAAGTGTGACACAATGATTGTGTTATACAACAAATACAGAGCTTTATCATTTAATAAGTCTCTGACTTTGTACAGTACTGCAATAGATTTAGCTATTTTTATTCTTACAGAATTTTTGTTTCCATGTCAGTTTGTCATCAACGATAACACCCAAAAACTTCACCTCATTCACTCTACAATTCTCAACACCCTCAATTTTAAATGGAACATCAACAGTTCTCTTTTTTATTACTGAATATCATGTAATTAGTTTTATCTAGATTTAATGATAATTTATTACGTTCAAACCAAGTTTACATTTTGACAAATTCTGTCTTCATCAACTCCAACATCTGTTCTATATCATTACCCAAACAGAAAAATGTGGTATCATCTGCAAAAAGGACACATTTAGGGAGTCCTGACACATTTACCAAGTCATTCACATATAAAATAAATAACTTTAGTCCAAGTACAGAGCCTTGAGGAACTCCACATGTGATATTGCAGAGGTCAGATCTTACACTATTTATTTGTACAAACTGTTTCCCATCTTTCAGATAGTTAGATACCCACTGTAATGCTGGTCTTCTGATACCATATTTATTCAGTTTTTCAAGGAGAATAGTGTGGTCAATAGTATTGAATGCTTTTTTTAAATCAACAAAAATACTAACACAATATTGTTTTTGATCGCCAGCAGTAGTTATTTGTTCTATTAATATGTATGTAATATGTACGGTATGCGTACCGTGAGAACCGATCAACAGAGGACGCCATCTCTTCTGTGGTCCACACTGCTCTCACCCACCTGGATCAGAAGGACTCATACGTCCGTATGCTCTTTGTGGACTTCACATCTGCCTTCAACACCATGATCCCCCAAACCCTGATGGACAAACTATTCACACTTGGACTAAGCCCCTCCGTTTGTAACTGGGTACTAGACTTCTTAACAAACAGACCTCAGTCCGTGAAGATCCACAACTTCTCCTCCTCCACCATTACCCTCAGCACTGGCTCTCCTCAAGGATGTGTGCTGAGCCCTCTTCTGTTCACTCTGCTCACATATGATTGTGCAGCTACCCATCCAGGCTGTCATATTGTAAAGTTTGCAGATGATACAGCTGTGGTGGGATGCATCACAAACAATGATGAGTCCAGCTACAGGCAGGAGGTGGAACACCTGGAGAGCTGGTGCAAAGAGAATAACCTTCACATGAATGTGAAGAAGACAAAGGAGATGATTGTGGACTTCAGAAGGAACAAACACACACCCCACTGAACATAAGAGGATCTGCGGTGGAAGTGGTCTCCAGCTACAAGTACCTGGGTGTACACATGAATGATAACCTCAGCTGGAGCAACAACACCACCAGCCTGATCAAGAAAGGTCATCAGAGACTCTACTTCCTCAGACGGCTGAGACGAGCTGGTCTGAGCAGCTCAGTCCTCACCTCCTTCTACAGGTGTGCAGTGGAGAGCATCCTGTGCTCCAGCATCAACGTGTGGCATGGAGGCTGCACAGTTGAAGAGAGGAAAGCTCTACAGAGAGTGGTGAAGGCTGCACAGAAGATGTTGGAGTCAGTCTCCCCACCATCACAGACATTTACACCTCCAGATGCAGGAAAAGAGCCACCTGCATCATGAAAGACCTCACTCACCCAGCACACTCACTCTTTGCCCCACTCCCCTCAGGACGGAGGTTGAGGAGCATCAAATGTAGAACCACTAGACTGAGGAACAGCTTCTACCCTGAGGCTGTTAGACTCATGAATAAATAAATAATAAGAATAATCACTGCAAAATATCACATCATGCTGATCTGTTTTCTTGTTGCTGTGTTCATCTGTGACCATCTGCTCATACAGACTTGTGTTCGTGCTGCTGTTTGTAATGATGTTTTTCTATTACTCTAGGGCTTAGTGTATTTCTAGTTGATGTTTTTCTTAGTTATATCCTAGATGTTATTACTGTTTTTCTCTTACATTTTTGTTGTTGGATGTAACTGGGACCCTGTGTACATAATCTCGTTTCATCACATGTACCACATGCGATGCAAATGACAATAAAGTCTCTCTCTCTCTCGCTCGCTCTCTCTCTCGCTCTCTCTCATTCCATGAGAGCCATTGGTGTAGTTTTTTGCTCTAAACCCATACTGACTGCTACTTAGAATACTGTATATTGCTTAGCAATAAATTGATCTAATCTGGTCAAAAATAGTTTTTCTAGAAATTTTGAGAACTGAGGATATTGATCTACAGGTCCTCAAAAATTAGCATATTGTGATTATTTTCCATAATGTAATGATAAAAATGAAACTTTCATATATTTTAAATTCATTATACACCAACTGAAATATTTCAGGTCTTTTGTTTTTTAATACTGATGATTTTGGCATACAGCTCATGAAAACCCAAAATTCATGTCTCAAAAAATTTGCATATTTCATCTGACCAATAAAAGAAAAGTGTTTTTAATAGAATAAAAAAAGTCAACCTTCAAATAATTATGTTCAGTTATGCACTAAATACTTGGTCGGAAATCCTTTTGCAGAAATGACACCTTCAATGCGGCGTGGCATGGAGGCAGTCAGCCTGTGGCACTGCTGAAGTGTTATGGAGGCCCAGGATGCTTCGATAGCGGCCTTAAGCTCATCCAGAGTGTTGGGTCTCGAGTCTCTCAACTTTCTCTTCACAATATCCCACAGATTCTCTATGGGGTTCAGGTCAGGAGAGTTGGCAGGCCAATTGAGCACAGTAATACCATGGTCAGTAAACCATTTACCAGTGGTTTTGGCACTGTGAGCAGGTGCCAGGTCGTGCTGAAAAATGAAATCTTCATCTCCATAAAGCTTTTCAGCAGATGGAAGCATGAAGTGCTCCAAAATCTCCTGATAGCTAGCTGCATTGACCCTGCCCTTGATAAAACACAGTGGACCAACACCAGCAGCTGACATGGCACCCCAGACCATCACTGACTGTGGGTACTTGACACTGGACTTCTGGCATTTTGGCATTTCCTTCTCCCCAGTCTTCCTCCAGACTCTGGCACCTTGATTTCCGAATGACATGCAAACTTTGCTTTCATCCGAAAAAAGTACTTTGGACCACTGAGCAACAGTCCAGTGCTGCTTCTCTGTAGCCCAGGTCAGGCGCTTCTGCCGCTGTTTCTGGTTCAAAAGTGGCTTGACCTGGGGAATGCGGCACCTGTAGCCCATTTCCTGCACACGCCTGTGCACGGTGGCTCTGGAATCGGCCCTTCTCCACAATCTTCCTCAGGGTCCGGTCACCTCTTCTCGTTGTGCAGTGTTTTCTGCCAACTTTTCCCTTCCCACAGACTTCCCACTGAGGTGCCTTGATACAGCACTCTGGGAACAGCCTATTCGTTCAGAAATTTCTTTCTGTCTTACCCTCTTGCTTGAGGGTGTAAATTAGGGCTGTGCGATATGACTATATATCGTGGGGACGATAGAAACGTGTCTATCGTGCTACTTTCCTTCTATCGTCTCTATCGTGATAAATAAGAATAAAAAAATAACTGTTGCAAAGAAGCTTCATATTGTGGTTTTGCGAGATGACTGCGCTGCTTTATGTTTGACGCACGCGCGGGTTTGCGACACATGCTTTACGTTGTTAAACTCAAGACAGCAATGGAGACGCAAGGGCATGAAGCCGGTGTCACAACAAGGAGAAACAGTTGCACAGGCAGCCCAAGCAGAATAACTTTTACCAAAAAGAGGGGGAAGCTCACCTTGTTAGCTTCCATTATTTTGCTCCGCTGAAACTTGGAGACAAAATGGGTCCAGAGGACACAAACTCAGAGTCCAACCGAGTCCGAACTCGGGTCCAGTTAACCAATACAAAACAGACCAGAGACACAACAGAACCGGAATCAAACGCAACGTTTTCTCTGTTTCTTTTACTCCAGCTTCCAGAGCGGATTTCTTCTTCGTGGGGTTTATTAGCAGCCGTTGTTTTACCGCCACCTGCAGGAAAAATTTGGACCAAAGTAGAAACTCCTTTTCTTTTCTAAAACATAATTCTTATCTACTCAGATGAATTATGTGCAATTAATATTTATTAGATATGTGCCTGGCACCAATTCTTGTACTTTTAAGTTTGTTAATGTTAGACAACATTGCTGAGTAAAATAATAAGCTAACATAATGCTCTGTTGTAGTGTGCTGAACGAAGCTGAGCTGTTGCACTGATTCAAACCCTGATGTGTTCTCATTCAGGAAATAAACTGTCTGATCATCCAGAAACCCCTTGTCTTCTTTGAAAAAAAACTACACAACGCAGAGTTGAGGGGTTAGTTGAGCTGGCTTGGTACAGTGGATTGAAGCAGAACCCGGTTTCTGCTTCACTCCACTGTACCAAGCCAGCTCAAGTAACCCCTCGACTCTGCGTTGTGTAGTTTTTAAGGAAGACAAGGGTCTTCTGCGTGATCAGTCAGTTTATTTCCTGAATTAGAACACATTGAATCAGTGCAACGATCAGCTTCGTTCAGCACACTTGTGCAGCTTTCACAGACTGGAAACTAGAAACTCCTTTTCTACTTGGTCCAAATTTTTCCTGTACACACATACACACACACACACACACACATCAGAGTCAGAGAGTCAGAGAGTCTTTATTGTCATTTGCACCGCATGTGGTACATGTGATGAAAACGAGATTATGTACACGAGGTCCCAGTTACATCCAACAACAGATGAAAGATAAAAACAGTAAGTGTTGTATGTATCGTGATATATATCGTTATTGTGATATAAAAAGTCCATATTGTGATATATGATTTTTTCCATATCGCCCAGCACTAGTGTCAATGATGACCTTCTGGACAGTAGTCAGGTCGGCAGTCTTACCTATGTTTGCGGTTTTGAGTAATGAACCAGGCTGGGAGTTTTTAAAAGCCTCAGGAATCTTTTGCAGGTGTTTAGAGTTAATTTGTTGATTCAGATGATTAGGTTAATAGCTTGTTTAGAGAACCTTTTCATGATATGCTAATTTTTTGAGACATGAATTTTGGGTTTGCATGAGCTGTATGCCAAAATCATCAGTATTAAAACAATAAAAGACCTGAAATAGTTCAGTTAGTGTGCAATGAATCTATAATAGATGAAAGCTTCATTTTTATCATTACATTATGGAAAATACTGACCTTTATCACAATATGCTAATTTTTTTTAGAAGGACCTGTATAATTATTGAACACACATGTATCACCATATTATGACTTTAGAAAGTGGCTGCTCAGCTAAAATTTATTTACAGGGGGTCTGGTTCTATTTGACTTGGTTGTCAAGCCCCCGTAGTGGTCTGCTGAACTTCCTTTTTTTGAGAGTGCATCTTATTTGCAGTTGTTTTGGTGTTTTTATTGTTTTTGGTATTTGCAACATTTTTACTTTGCATTTGTTTTTCTGATGTGTTTCTTCATCTATTTTATGTGATTGCAGATAATTTCTGTTGCATTTCTTTTTTGTTTTGGAGTTTGCATTATTCCTGTGTTTGCAGCACATTTTAACTGTTTACTGTGCGTTTAGCTGTACCTGTCATCCACCATGGAGGCAAGACTCCTCAGCGACTCTGTCCGTGAAAGAGGTACCTCTTCTGGGATAAGTTCAACTAGACTTTTACAGAAGGTCTCTTAGTGAAGTGAGACTGAAGCACCATCTACTGGACAAATATAAAAATCGGAATTTCATGATTTATGTGATCAAAAAGGAAAAAAAAAAGGGTTATTATTCACAGCTAAACTGCTTTCCTCTGGTGTGGATTCCCATATGTGTGTTTAAAGTTGACTTCTGTCCAAACCTTTGTCCACAAAGATCACAAGCAAATGATTTCTGTCCTGTGTGGACTATCATGTGTGTTTAAAGATGACTTCTGTCCAAACCTTTGTCCACAAAGATCACAAGCAAATGCTTTCTGTCCTGTGTGGACTATCATGTGTGTGTTTAAATGTGACTTCTGTCCAAACCTTTGTCCACAAAGATCACAAGCAAATGCTTTCTGTCCTGTGTGGACTATCATGTGTGTGTTTAAATTTGACTTCTGTCCAAACCTTTGTCCACAAAGATCACAAGCAAATGCTTTCTGTCCTGTGTGGACTATCATGTGTGTGTTTAAAGTTGACTTCTGTCCAAACCTTTGTCCACAAAGATCACAAGCAAATGCTTTCTGTCCTGTGTGAACTATCATGTGTGTGTTTAAAGTTGACTTCTGTCCAAACCTTTGTCCACAAAGATCACAAGCAAATGCTTTCTGTCCTGTGTGAACTATCATGTGTGTGTTTAAAGTTGACTTCTGTCCAAACCTTTGTCCACAAAGATCACAAGCAAATGCTTTCTGTCCTGTGTGAACTATCATGTGTGTGTTTAAAGTTGACTTCTGTCCAAACCTTTGTCCACAAAGATCACAAGCAAATGCTTTCTGTCCTGTGTGAACTATCATGTGTGTGTTTAAAGTTGACTTCTGTCCAAACCTTTGTCCACAAAGATCACAAGCAAATGCTTTCTGTCCTGTGTGAACTATCATGTGTGTGTTTAAAGTTGACTTCTGTCCAAACCTTTGTCCACAAAGATCACAAGCAAATGCTTTCTGTCCTGTGTGAACTATCATGTGTGTGTTTAAAGTTGACTTCTGTCCAAACCTTTGTCCACAAAGATCACAAGCAAATGCTT